>JACATO010000786.1:0-67144 GCA_018389105.1 Nautilus pompilius | reverse complement strand
ACTAAATTATAAATACTGTACATTAAATTGTAAATGCTAGATAAAATCGTAAAAGATGCATGTCAAATACTTGACATTGGATTGCAATTACTAAGTATCAGATTATAAATAAACACTAAACATGAGATCGTGGATGAAGAATATCAGGCTGTAAATGCAAAATGTAAAATTGCCAACTCTTTCTGTCAAATCATAAAATATTTTATGCTAATTCCTGTTGATATAGAATTAGATATACTGCACATAGAATTGGAACTGGTGAATGCAACATCATAAAACGGGATTCTTAACCATAAACAAAAACTAGAGACTTATGTGGCGGCACGAACTCACATTTGCAATTCTCGGCATTTATCTTCGAAGTCTTGCCGCCTGGTGGCCATTTCACTTCTTAAAATAGCCATGGTGGTCTGACTGTCGGTTATTTCACTCTTCAGTTGGCGGTTCATCGACTTCAACTCCTCCTCTCGGTCACGTAACAAGGCTATCTGGCTTTCGAAGTTTTTGTCCTTTTTGTAAATATCCTCCTGTCAACGAGAAATCGAGAGTCGATCGTCCAAAACGTATATATATATTTATTTAAAGAAAGAACATGAAAAGTTAACCTTTTCTTTACATTATTTTAAATAACGATATTTCCATGAGTGTATGTCGCTTTCTGAGGTAATGACCTTTCTCTATCCGCTCGCTAACGTAGGATTATCCCGCGTACTCCGATTTTTTTTCTCATTAGAATAAAGCTTTTTGAAGTTTTTTTTTTTTTTTCGGGCGCCCTAACTCGTCCCTGGCCGGTCTCTTTCATGCTAGCCAGTGTTTAGAGTTATGCAATCTCCTATTTTCTGCCCCTTTTCTGGCACGAGAGCGGATAATCGAGGAGGCGGGAAGATATAACGACGACAACAAGATACGAGTTAATTTTTTTTCTCTCTCTCTCTAAAGTAATCGGAACAAAAACAAAGTATTTCCGCGACGGTTCGGTGTCGCAGCCTGACGGTCGGGTACCTGTTGCAGCTGCTTCTGACTTTCCTGTAGCTCAGCGATTTCATTTTCCAGCCTCGTTTTCATCTCGGCCTTCTCCGCTGCCGCTTTCTTCCGCTCCTGCCAAAAAGTAGACAACTTCCGGTTAATTAACGTTGAGCCATCTCACATTAACCACACACAGACAGGCAGACACACACACATACTGACGCTTTATCAGAATCGTACCGACAACGAGAGAGGTGTCGGCGGGGGGTTTTAAACGGAGAGCCGGCACGATTCTACCTACCCGTCATCTAAGCCCCCACCCGCGCTGTTTTACTCGCTTTTCAGAGTGGAAAGTAAAAGCAGTATATTAGGCATGGCATTAAGGAGTCGCATAAGACCCCGTCTCCCTCCAGATCTGAGGCAGAACTGATCGTCGTGTATCCTGAACCGTTCGAATCATCGTTCTCCTGATAACGTATCGTCCAGTTAGATTTTAAAGCTGCAAGTTTTGCAAATGTAGAAAACTCTACTTTCATCCCAACTGGACACTAAACATTTAACTTTACTTCCTTTGCCTCTGAAACCCCCCCCATGGTTGATACTACGCCAGCCTCTCTTCCTGCTTTAAGAGATTTAACCCATTTCCTATCGCTTTCATTTCCTTCTTCAAACATAACGAAAATAAAACAAAAAGTTTCCATGCCATTCATCAACTAAATAGAGACTTAAATTCCAAGCCTGTAACCATGTCTTCATCTTTAAAAAAATTTTAAAGCTTAATCTACCCTCAAAATAGAGTTAACTGGCCTGCCTGGTCATCGTAAGTAGGCTTACATATGCAAGACCAGCAAGGTCGGATAACCGCCTAGCCTCTCGAAGCTGACCGCACCAGATGACCAGTACGGCTTTGCTTTGCTAGCCGGCAACATAATTTTACTTAGCATGTATGCAGAAAACTTTCCTCTCTAACCAGTCAACAGGGGGGGGGACAAGCACCTTCGGCAGACCGCAGAACCTAGATTGATCGGGGAGAGAGAGAGAGACAGAGAGAGATGATGGATGATGATAATGAGGGAGGAGAGAGAGAGGAGAGAGAGATGTTTGAAGATGAAAGAGACAGAGAGAGATGATGATGATGATTTAATGAGAGGAGGAGAGAGAGAGAGATGTTTGAAGATGGAGAGAGAGAGAGAGACAGAGAGAGATGATGATGATGCTGAATGAGGGAGGAGAGAGACGAGAGAGTTGAAGATGGAGAGAGAGAGAAGAGAGAGATGATGATGATGCTAATGAGGGAGGAGAGAGAGATGTTGTGAGATGGAGAGAGAGAGAGAGAGAGAGAGACAGAGAGAGATGATGATGATGATAATGAGGGAGAGAGAGAGAGATGTTGAAGATGGAGAGAGACAGAGAGAGATGATGATGATGATAATGAGGGAGAGAGAGAGAGATGTTGAAGATGGAACGAGAGAGAGAGAGCAAGAGGAGAGAGGAGAGAGAGAAAGAGAGAGAGATGATGATGACGATGATGATGATGATGATGATGATAATGAGGGAGAGAGAGAGATGGAAAGAGAGAGAGGAAGGTCAAGAGAGAGCTGTGACGTCAATCCGAGCAGCTGCAGCAGTATTGTAAACAATGAACGCCACCGCCCAGAGTCGAAAGTTCACGATCCTTAGACGCTCGTGTCCCGACCCAGTCGACCTTGCCCTCCTCCCCAGTCCCCTTCTGACACTAGTTCATATGAAAATTCAGAGCAAAGAATAACCGAACCTTTTACATCCATAACGTCGGCCCTTCACACATTTTCTATATGCTTTATTGGAGCACTGACTTCTGATTACGACCCCTCTCTCTCCCCGCCCCGCCCGAACACAGAGAGTCTTATTGTCTAACGTGTCTAAAACATCCTGGACCCTGCGGGAAATTCCTTCAAAAGAGGAGCCAAGCGGACGTGGTCCCCCTCCCTCCGTTGCAAGTTTAACTTAAATCGACCGACTAAAGGAAAAGTAAAAAAAAAAGCATGTCACGTTTCTCATACTGAAGATCGCTCGCCGTCGACAGCTGTTGGCCGATGCGTCATCATCTGTCCTTTCCACGAAGTCCAAATCAAAATTCACCTGACTGCTTACTCTACGTCTCTGGCTTCCCCTGATCAGTGGCCAGAGAGGTAAATCGCGACTACCTTATCACAAGTCTTCAAACAGGACGGGAGGACAATTCGCCAAGCTCGAGGGCACGTTTGAGTGAAGCGTCCCGGTTTTATCGGAAGGTCGCGTTCTTGAGTCGCCAATGCAGTCCACCGTCCATTTCTAAATTGTACATACCTTAGCTCATATAGAATTTATCGCATCCCATTTTAACACATGAGGCTATAACAGTCTAAGAGTTGGTTATGGTTTGAATTTATTTTCCTCTGAACCTAAGTACAAACGTTAAAACTCTTTTTTCCCGTTTTATAAAATCACGTTCTTTGTAATTCAGCTTTAAACATCATTATAAGATGCAAACTCTACCCATCCATGACTGCCTGGATTTCAAATACCGTTTGGATGACTATAGATTTTTGGCAATATTATTAGCAGTACGTATTATGTTATTACATTTTTAGATAAGAACGGTGGAGCAGAAGTTTTCACGACACGCAGTAGCTTCCCTTTCTATGGCATCCACCGGAGAAAATCCCTAGCGTCAGTTTTCTAAAGAACGGGGCTGTGGATGAGGTTAGCAGCAGGTGCACCTACCGCAGAAACTCCCTACTGGAATCCTTCATACTTTATTTTTTATAGATGTGGTAGGAAGCTGGCGAGTCTGCAGGAGAAGAAACTCTCACGGCCGACTGTCTTTCTTTTAGGGTCTTATTATATTTATTGACGATGGGAAATTGTTCGATTTTTCGAAAAGAATTCCCCCCCTACTTTTAAAATTTACCTCCCTACCTTACCTCTTTCCGGATCCGCTCTTCCGTCTTCTTCATCTGGTTTTCCATTTCTTCTTCCAGGTGTTTAGACAAACGGTCGTAGCGTTCTTTTTCTCTGTTGCAAAACGGAAAAAGAAAGGAGACAGTCCGCCTTGGAATAGAACGAAGGCTGCTGGTAAATGTAAACTAGCGGACGGCAGAACAGTTTCACTAATTATAAAAAGAAGAATACACAAGACATCGACCGAATCAGAGAAACCATGAGAAAAACTTCACTCCGCCGACAGATGGCGCTCTGTTGAAAAACGACACGAGTCTGTACCAATAGGATCCCGAAAGGTGTAAACAATAAAAGAAGCGAAGCAGGTTGTCTTTTTTTTTTTTTTTTTTGTAATGTGTCAAGAGAACTAAACGTACTGCATCGAATTTTCTCCTGTTATCGTTAATTTTTATCCGCAAAAGATTTACTGGAAGGCTGGTAATCTTCGGATGCTCTCGCCATTCTCCGGTCAGCCTCTCGCATTTCGCTGTATGTGGATAAAGTCACTTCTGTCTAGACTCGTATATATATATATATATAATGGTAAATCTTTGTCTTCACGAGTGTACTTTACTAAACACCTTTGCGCAAATCCTCTCTACAGTATTAGACGGCTGACTTTCTTTCTATCTGTTCTTTCTAGTTGATTAGTTTTTCTTTAAAAGAAATTGTGTTGTTAAAATTAATAATGATAATTTCGAACAAGAAGTAATTTAAGAATGGCTATATCTTTATTTTCCAAAAACCACGAACAAAGTCGTGATGATTCGAATTGGTTCACGATCGAAACTCAACATCATCATCTTCATCACATGCAAGCGATTACGAAAATATTCTTAAGTCGGCAGTTTGTCTACAGATTTCAGTACAAATCTTTTAGCATCAATCAACTGAAGTCGTAGACAGAAATAAATCAGGATTTGTAGTTGTGCATCGTTTCGTAGCTGACGCGCAAAAAACATATCGAAAGTAGCGTGTCTGAAGAGTTCGCTCCATATCAATGGTTCTCAAGAACTCGCAGCTTATCGAAAGTAACGTGTCTGAAGAGTTCGCTCCATATCAATGGTTCTCAAGAACTCGCAGCTTATCGAAGGTTCTCAAGAGCTCGCAGCATATCGAAAGTAGCGTGTCTCAAGAGCTCGCTGCATATCGAGGGTTCTCAAGAGCTCGCAGCATATCGAAAGTAGTTAGTGTGTCTCAAGAACTCGCAGCATATCGAAGGTTCTCAAGAGCTCGCTGCATATTGAAGGTTCTCAAGAGCTCGCTGCATATTGAAGGTTCTCAAGAGCTCGCTGCATATTGAAGGTTCTCAAGAGCTCGCAGCATATCGAAAGTAGCGTGTCTCAAGAGCTCGCTGCATGTCGATGGTTCTCAAGAACTCGCAGCATATCGAAAGTAGCGTGTCTCAAGAGCTCGCTGCATGTCGATGGTTCTCAAGAACTCGCAGCATATCGAAAGTAGTTAGTGTGTCTCAAGAGCTCGCTGCATATCGAGGGTTCTCAAGACCTCGCAGCATATCGAAAGTAGCGTGTCTGAAAAGCTTGCTGCATGTCGAGGGTTCTCAAGAGCTCGCAGCATATCGAAAGTAGCGTGTCTGAAGAGCTCGCTTCATATCGATGGTTCTCAAGAACTCGCAGCTTATCGAAAGTAGCATCTCAAGAGCTTTTCACATACAAAGTTGTTACTTCGTGTTCAAGAGTCCATAACATATGTAGCCACCGAATAGTTTCTCGAATAACATGGTGCTAAAACAATGAATATGAATTTAGTGGGGAAATAATTTGACTTACACTCTCAAATGCACATTTTAAAATTAAAATATCATTAAGCAACTATCCTTTAAAACTTGGTTGCACATTTAAATATCTGAAGAATTAAAATATATCCATATTTAAATTATCTGGCTTTATCTAGCTGACCTGGCACGGCAACAGGTGTCGAATGCCACTTAGTACAAGCGAGCGGATTGGATCGATCCTACCTGTTATTCACGATTCATCTTAGCGCTATACTTTTATCAAAGACACAGCTCTACCAAAACACCGACTGCTTAAGGGGTAGGGCGTAAGAGGGAGGGAAGGGGGTCGGGCCAACAGAAGAACGAAGTCTTTATCTCGCCAGGTTTCCGACCACAACGCACAACAGAGCGAGTCTTTGACAGATCCTATCTTTTGATCTCACCCGATAAAAAGCCGCCAATAGATTTCTCTCAGGTGTTTTGAAACTGTTGACACATTAAAAAAAAAAAAAATGGAAAGCCCACCTGCTCTAGATTACGCGTGGATCGAAAGAACCCCGGCATATTTTTGCATTTTAAAACAAACAGAGTTGTCTACACCTTAAAATTCGTCAGTACGGACACTAGACAAATCCCCTTGGCCCTTTAGCAACGTTATGGCCTCTCGTAAGTCGCACACCCGTCGGGACCTAACTCAGGTATAAACCACGCGGTTTTTGTTTCCAGTGCTTGGTTAAGTTACTCAGACTCGCACAACTCTACACGGACGGTCTGTTCCCAAGAAGTCAGGTGCGACCTACAACAGGCAGACCGTATTGACTTTTCCCTGAACGCAAGTCGGACCTTAATAATTTCCCGATCCCAGTTTCGAGAGGTGGGAGATAAAGCCCTTATCGATTTATCATAGAATCTTTTCTCCAAATGCTATAATTCATATTTTAACCTTTTTTTTCCTTCTTCTCGTTCTGTTTTATTCACGGTTTTAATAACTAACATGAAAGAGGAGAGATCCAGAGTTAAGCCTGTGACCTTCACGTGACCTTTAATGGCACCGACTCGAAAGGGATTTTAGGGAAAAGTAGGTAAATGATAGCGTAACTGAGTGCCCATACAGAAAAGACTCTAAAGAAAATAAACTAGTTATAAGGGGCTTTTTTATTGTTAACGTAACTTGAATGGTAACTAATAGACCTATTTTAAAAATAAGACAAATTTTAAAAACCGGCCAACAACGACGATACTCTGCCTGGATTCGAACGATAACTCCATTGGTGGCCTTTAATCGCGGTGGGCAGTCGTAAACAAGAGAAGACAACTCTGCTAATCGGTTGGCTTGGTGATGTCATTACGCAACGTCACAGGTATTAAATGAGACGGTTTGTTTACCATTATTAATCACTAATCTATGACGTAAAAATTGCTTAATTGAGTAGGTCTCGTGCTGTAGTTGCCTCTCTCTCTCTCTCTCTCTCTGCAGTTATATTTTTAAAAAGGATGTACAGTTTAAAAAATCTTTGCAGAGCATGTTTTACCTGGAAAATATCTTTTCCATCTTCTCTCCTTCTAGTTTGTACTGGTGCACATCCTTGACAACGTTGAGGATGATTTGCTCGAATTTCTTCACGACCTCCTCCGAAGCGTTGGCGTGTAGCGACTGATACAACTCGTACACCTCTTCCTGGCTGTGAGACAGAGAAAGGGAAAGAATGTCGCATGTCAAACGAAAAATAATAATAAGTGAAACGGGGGGGTGAATAGAGTCCAGCAGGCTTCGCTCTTGCTGCTTACCGGAAGAGGAAATATTCAATTTCGCTGACGAGGCAAGGGCAGGAGACCGGTTTCCGGCCTGAAAACCGGAGGCGGCGAAGAATTTCGTTTAAAAACGTTATATGTATTTTTGAAACTTTAGATCCGTACGATTAATTTTTTTTTTTAAAAATTAATAAAATAATTACATTAATTAATGTCTCCATATCCATTGGGTCCTGTAATCTTTGGCGGGTTTTTTGTCACTAACTAATTGAATTAAAACAGTTGACAAGGTAGATAACTCTAGGAATTCGAAGGCCGCCTCAGTTAATATCTTTCTGACTCTGGATTTTTTTTTACAAAACCCGTGATGATTTTCCTCCCCCTTTTTTGTGTTAAATAAACTGAACAATTAAAGATGATAATCGGTTTCCTTCTTTAAAACAGCTAGTTGATGAATTTTCGATACTACAATGTAGCTGAGTATGGCCGCGACGTTTTAACATCGCAGTAAAGACTTGACAGCGAAAGTCTCTTCGACATAGGGTTAGTGTGTGTGTGTGTGTGTGTGGCTGGAGAACAAATGGGGAAGTAATTAAAACCTAAAGCCAAAAGTAACAGTTAAAGCGTGAGGTCAAGGGCAAAATAATGCGCCTTTGAGTTGGACGTCTGGAAATTAACCAATCAGTCGGCGGTTACTAGCGACGTTTGGGTCAGAAACCGGATCGGTCAATCAGCGTGATTGGCAGAAGTGTGGGAAGTAATAAAGCGTGCGCTAGCTTTCACTGGTAAAGGAGCGACGCCAGAGCTCTCCTGTAGAGAAGACTGGAAACGTAGCCGTCCGGACGTGCGTCATGATACTGTGTAACAGAGGCAGGCTTGTTGTTGTATGGCTTCTGACGCCACTGTATTTTATACTTTCACTTCAGAGGGCTACGACATCATTTGATTTTTCTAGGGTAACTTTTTATTAGTATGGCTAACATTTAAAAAACAAACAAACGAAACAACTATGAATACTAGAGATTTATGTTAGATTCTTTGGTGGTACCCTTTAAGTAAGAATGGGAATATGTAGGTAAAGGCGGAGAGTACTTACTACCATTAATATTATGGTTGCAAACGCCAAACTTTTATACAAGCTGACATTTATGCAGTGAAACATTAACCTAGAATTTTTCCCCACAACAGCTGTCGTCGGTGCTACTCGCCGTTTACTGATTGCGCAGGTCAGAGACAAAGCGCCGCCTACTTGCCTGGATGTATCTTCGGCAAACAGAACAAACGAGGTTGGAGGAGAGAGGAAGGGGAGGGAACTCGCGGCTTCCCCCCTCCCCCCACCTGAATGGCTTCAAAGCGGAGTTCAGCCTATTTTCGTTTCTGCTACTATTGTTTGGGGGCTGAGGCAGCGACGACGGAGGCCGGACGAGTTGCGGGTTAGAGTCCCGCTCAGCTCTCGCGACGGCGGCCTGCCGTGGCCGAAAGGGGGCGCAGTTAGCGAACAAAAGACCCGCTCGCAGTTGCCAAACACATTTTGCCTAAAATTATTCAGAGAACGTGTCGTTTCTACCGCTAATGCAATCCCACCCACCACCCACCATAATTCCTAATCTACTTTCTACTTTCATTTTAAATCGAGGACTTAACCCTTGACTTCTCGATTTCAGATATTTCCCTTATATATATGGAATCACAATCAGGATGTGCGCGAATAGTGAGTGATTGCAGCTGGGAGACAGATGTATGTAATACACAGGCAGTATTACAGAATACGTCATACGGTAAATTAATATTTGGTCTGTGGAACATTTGCCGTATATAGAGCGTGACCACCTTGTTCTCCAACACAGGTTATCAATGCGTGACTACGGAACGTTGTTCCGAATATCCCGTGGCGCTTTCTCCAATTCATCCAAGGTGTCCGGTTGCCGTTTGAATTTCTCAGTAGCCACATAACTCCACGTGGCCTCCCAACACTTCCATTGACCAACCTCCATTCCCCAATATCCCTGCCAGCTCGTCGTAAATCACGTAGACTCAGCGGGAGGGGGCACTACTAAGTACAGCTTGGTTGCGCCTCTATATCTGGCTCACTGATGAATGGTGCATCTACCCTATGGTCGCCACTTCTGTAATTTTCTGTCTCAATTCAAAGCAGAAAATTACCATTCTGAAGTGCATTGGCCCCAGCGGTTTTACAAAAAACCAAAGCCTGTGTTCGCGCTGTCCGACTCCGTTTGAGTCTGGGATCTCGCTTCTCTGATGAACACGACAGAACTTCCATAAACACGGCAAAGAGCTGGGGGTCTTTCACTGCCCACCCTTCTTTTTCTTTGAAACCGAAATAACGGACCGGGAGACTTATGGGTAGAGTTGGCTGGACTACAGGCCCATGACGGTTTGAAGAACAAATTTCAGAAAGCAATTTCCTAATTTTGTTAAAAATCAGACAGTGATTACCCAACACAAAACCTTTTTCGAGAGAGAGAGAGAGAGAGAGATGATGTCAGTGCAGAGAGAGAAATGATGTCAGTACAGAGAGAGATGATGATGTCAGTGCAGAGAGAGAGAAATGACGTCAGTACATAGATAGAGATGACGTCAGTGCAGAGAGAGAGAGAGAGATGATGTCAGTACAGAGAGAGATGATGAGTTAGTGCAGAGAGAGAAATAATGTCAGTACAGAGAGAGATGACGTCAGTACATAGATAGAGGTGATGTCAGTACAGAGAGAGTGAGAAATGACGTCAGTAGTACAGAGAGAGATTACGTCAGTAGAGAGAGAGAGAGAGAGATTACGTCAGTACAGAGAGAGAGAGAGAGATGGAGAGAGAGAGATGGAGAGAGAGAGAGATGGAGAGAGAGATGGAGAGAGAGAGAGAGGGGGTTCGTCACAGATTTTGCAGCAAACTTCCTCAAAAATAACTTGTGTAAAATCTAGGGTGAGTTCTCGCCTGACTGACCAGACGATCCACCGTGTTTTAAGAACTGAAATAATTAACACTGATATTGAGAATCTCATCGGGATAAAATAAAATCAGTTTCATCTTCTCTCTTAGTTTATTTTCATTCATGAAAAATTGAAACGGTTTATTTAATTTTAAAACTATTTTGATGCAAGACAAAAAAAATTAAATCCGAACTTTAGATTATTTATCACACTTTCATCTTTGTTACTTTGGCAAACTTGAGTTTTAAATAAATTAGTTAACAAATGAGTAAAATAAACTGTGTTCTGTTTTGTCTGTCCATTAGTTAATGAACTGGCTCACATGGAGCTAGTTTTGGGTTCACAATCCACGTGAAACTCCACGTCCCATCCTCATCAGACCTCATTCGCCTAAAAAGCAGGACCGGCTAAGACTTTCATTTCCAGACACTTGTCACCTGATATTTCCTTCCCAGAAGCCCCGGTATCTATCGCGCACTCACCCCTCACCGCAATGATATCACCGCCTATCTGGCACTTTCTGACTGCTGGCCACAGTCCGCTCCATCGACAGATAAGGAGCGATTGTACCACGTGCTACACCCTGTTTCCATAACTATTGCCAGTATTGTTTAAGTAAAGATTTGTAAAACTTTTTTGTTTGTTTTGGCTGGTAGTTTTGTGCATAAACCAACAAAATTTCCCGACTGTAGTCCAAATATTGGTTTAAATTGTTTAATTATTGTTTTTCGTATGCACAGACCCCACGAAAGGAAAAAATATACTTCTGTACGTATACGGGTATTGATCACGTGGTACCTACCCTACCTGTACCGCGTCTGCGCACAAGATAGCTGAATAACTGCAGACTTCAGCGGAGGACAGACCTGCTGACAAAAGACGTTAGAAACGAAAACGATAAAACACTCACACATACACACACGTTTACACACAGACACACACAACATGCACACACAGACACGGACGCACATACACACACACACATATATATACACAGACACAGACGCACATACACAGACATGCACACACATACACATACAAACACACACACATGCACACACACATGCACACACATGCACATAAACACAGACACAGACGCACATACACAGACATGCACACACTACACATACAACAAACACACACATGCACACACATGCACATAAACACAGACACAGACGCACATACACAGACATGCACACATATACACATACAAACACACACACATGCACACACATGCACATAAACACAGACACAGACGCACATACACAGACATACACACACATACACATACAACACACATACGTATGTACACACATAAACATAGACACAGACACACACCCACATGCACACACATGCACATAAACACAGACACAGACGCACATACACAGACATACATACACATACACATATAAACACACACACATGCACACACATGCAATAAAACACAGACATACACACACATACACATACAAACACACATACGTATGTACACACATGCACACACATGCACACACATGCACATAAACACAGACACACACACTTTCTGAATGGAGTATCTTTTCAGAGAGAAGATGGCGTCCCCTGATTGTACCCCAAGCCAGCTAAACCATGGTTGCGTTCCGCCTCCCTGTAGCAACTAAAATTTCCCATTGCCTACCAATCCCTTTGGGAGGGGAGCGGAGAGGACGGTGCTTCCTACGGGTTAACGAAGCCATCCATTATCGCTATTAACTCACCACGAAAGGCTCTTCAGCGCCTTTTCCAGTGACCCCTCGTCGTCGACGAAGGGCATAGCCCCTTCAGCCTCCTCCTCCTCGACGAGGTTCGCCAGGCTCTTCCGCCGAAAATGGTCCCGGCTGATGCTAAGCAAGTTGTTGCTGATTTCCTTGAAGCCGCGGTCGAACTCTTCCACGCTGATCCTCCCGTCGCCGTCGGCGTCCAACTCCTTGAAGACATCGGACAGCTCATTGGTGGACAGGTCGGGGCAAACTCTCGCCAGCTCCGATTGGTCGATGTAGCCCGACCCGTCGATGTCGCACACTCTGAAAAGCTGGTACAGCTTCTTATCACCTTCGTCCATAGTTCTGTCACCGTCTTCTGTTTCTTCTTTGAAAAAAACAACAACAACAACAAACCAGATGCCTTTCAGTCTTTGCTCAAGCGATAAGAAACAGTTAAGGCAACAAGAAAAGCAGACCTAAAGACGAAAGATGGCGTCACTTTAAATGGCGGTTCTTGGCTCTCTTCAAAGGTTATGTCCAATATGTTCCGCAATATAGGATTCTCTTATTCGTTACTTCTCGGTAATCCATTTTTCAATCTGAAAACGATAAGGATATGAGAAAATCAGCACCCTACAACCCTTCATTTTGGAACTGTCGGCAAAGACGTCAAAGATAACATCCGAAGGATTGAAAGTAATTTTTTGGCCTGGATATATAGCTTATATTTATATCTTTTAAGGGATCGTTTTAGCGGTTTTTATAATGCTCTTAAATACGAAGCGAGCTATGACAGTGGGATGCTGACTAGAAACTCAAGATCGCTTCACGTGACCGTTTTAGTAGCTTTAGTTGCTTCCACTGAAGAAGAACTCATAAGTCTAAAGGCAGTCGCCTGGCCCTCTGCCGTCGATGATGGCAGATGTCAACCTTTTGTTGACTCTCTTCCCGGTTTCTCAACGCACTCAACACACGGAACCATATCAGCGCCTTGAAGACGACTTCCTGCTTCTTCGTGATAACGATGGACCCGTCAAGAAAGAAGTAAACCTGACTTACACCTGTAAGACATAAGTAGACTGACGCGTTAAATAAAGGCCATTGAGGTTCAAGATGGGTCTCTTAGCTGCTTCGTTCCATTATCTCTACACGCGCTTGTTTTACGAGAAAGGGAACCGATATCGTGAATGGCGGAAGAATGACGTCGGAGAAGCAAAGGGTTAATTGTGATAGCTTATCTTTAAGGTAAAACTGAAACGAAAATATTCTGTCAAAGGTTACGAAAAAAAATCGCAGTGGTCAATAATTCCATTACCCAAAACCATACCCCCGGCTTACACTAGACTTGGAGGGGGAGGGGGAGAAGAAGCCAATGCTATTTCTATTCTCTTTGTTGAATCGCATTGTTTATGCGGTTTTTGCCGAGGACCGTAACAACCTTTTTGGTGGCGGTCAGTAAAACTAGGGCCAGAGGGCAGATTTGGCCCTGCCCACAAATTAGAAGGTTCAAGAAAAATCTACTTCCAGGAGTGAAAATTCGTGGGAAAGACTTGAAACTTATCTACTTTCAGTTTCGCTGATTGCTCCCTTACGCATAATGAATAATTTAAAAAGCCTTCTCCTCGATTCTCTTTTTTTTTTTTAAAAAAAAAAAAAAACTGTATGAAAAGGAAACGTACACCTACCTACATAGGTAGGTTCTCACCTGATAAACTATAGATTTTTTTTGTTTTGTTTGTTTAATACGTAAATCCTAACTGAAGTCGTTAAGTATTCGTCGGAGGGATACTTCTGTCCTGTGCGGGAAATATTCGGCGGGTTTTAAACTTAAGAGGGCAGGCAATCAGCTGATTTATATTAAATTTTAGTTTAATAATAATAATAATAATAATAATAATAATAATAATAATAATAATAATAATAATAATAATAATAATAATAAATGAAACATGTCGGAAAACATGCCACGGTGAACATGTCAAGTCCCAGTTGGGCTTGTAGAGACCAGATGCTACCATGGAGAGAGAGGCTTAGTTAGGGTGAAGGAAACTAGAATGGGTAGATCGCCGCCGTCTCTCCCATATTCTTTCCCTAAAAGCCAAACGTTGGGAAACTTACCCCTGCCGGAACCGCGTCGAGCCAAATGCGTCGAGAACGGGGGGAAGAAGAGCGAGACTGTCCTAAAACCGTGACTTCAGAGCTTACGTCAGGCATTCGGCAGAATTACGTACCTGTGCAAACACTGAATAGGTGCGGATCGATGGGGGAGAGGTCACGTGGTTTAGGCCTGAAAACAACATATGTTACCCCGCGATGTCTGATCTAGATTTCGAGCCACATCAGCAAGATGTCTCGCGGACGAACACCCGACGAGTGAACAGGAGATGGCGGCGTGCTTGCTCTTCCCGTGCAATTGCGCACCTGTCGCGGTATTTTAACAGCTTCTGCAGTACTGTCAGTTAATTGGGATGGGCTAAGGGGTGGTGGTGGTGTGTGTGTGTGGGGGGGTGTTTAAACTTATTCTTATCGACATTTCCATATCCCCCCCCCAGCCTCGTCCTGCGAGTCCTGAGAACGCACCAGGCAAAGACCCCGTCGCACATCAGGCAAGTTTCTCGTGTCATCCACTGAGAGTCGATTTACCGGCGTGGGCTGGGTTCCCCGGGCCTCGACTTAAAGGGACTCGCTACCGAACTGTTAAGGTAGAGGGGGGGGGGAAAGCAGGTGGGTGATTCCTGCAGAAATCGACACCAGGTGGCGAAACGAAATCGAATGGGCTTTTTAATTCTTAATCCATAATCCGGTTTCTCTTTCCCCATAGCTTCCCCATCTCCGTCCGCTGTATGTCGTCATGGCTGCTGGTGGGGCGGGGATCAAGTACGTCAGGGACGACGTACGTACGTACGTGTCTGACGTAGAGCTGACGTAAGGAATAAGCAGAGCGGAATGAGGCTTGACAGAGTTTCCGTTTTGAAAAAGTCACTGCGAAGGGAGATAACTAAGTCGTCTTTCCGGTTAGTTAGACTCTCTATAAATTTCATTTATGATCGTTGCTTTGTTTGTTTTTGTATTTTTTTTGCGTTTATTTAGATACCCGATTTATTCTTTTACCATTATTTTTACATATTGGAGCGATCTATTCATGAAATGTTAATTTATGCTAGTGGATAGCAAAACAAGATCGAAAATTTTTTTTTTACCTAATTTCAGTCCTTAATTTCTGTAATTCTCACTTCGCCCTCGTCCGGGGTCAGTCTACAGGTAAACGAGAAAGAACACGATGATTCTCTGGAATGTTCCCGGATTTTTCGAGTATTGCAAGGTACATCCTCGACGGGGGGGGCGGGCTTTCGTTGACTGTCCCCAGCAACTTATTAGCAGCCGAAGGGCGTTGATCGACAAAAAACCTCACTCAAATTAGAGCCGCCTGGATGGCAGGGAAACAATGGCTCACTTCTCGGCCTGATTACATGAAACACACAACACTGTTTGTCTTTTTTTTTTATATTTCTCTTTATTAAATTCGATTTATAAAGGTAACTATTAACGATAAGTCTTCTTACCACCGCGAATTAAATCAATTGTTTTTCAACAATCATTTTTGCGATACCTAAACGGGTATAGCTTCAGTTCTTGGTATTCTAGAACGAAATTAAACCGGTGGCAGATATTCGTTCAGAACCACAAAATAATAGTTTTAGTAACAATAAATTTACCAAAAATGTCTCAAGTTCGAGATATATATATTAATCAGAACCTTTAAAACGGTGTTGCAAGGGAGATAATTATTCTGAATTCTTTGTACCACTTTCCACGTTCCGTAGACTAGTTTGAAACCTTTCGAAATTACGGACAATGCACTAGCTTAAATCGCTCAGAGATAAAATTATGATCATCCATGAGTCATTAGCACAGATTAAAAATTACCAATAATATGGATGGTGACAGCAAAATACAATTAGATCATCGATATTGTATTCCTAATTCTCGTGTTAAGCAAACCATCGTGTGAGTTGTTCTCGAAAAGCACGTTTTGAGTTTCAGCTTTGAAAGAATGTTCTTTCTAGCGCAGTTTTTGTCTCGGCCTTTGGAGTTGGTTGCAAGCAATTTATAAATTCTGGCCCGTCGGCCATTATAGGAAATTGGTGAAATGCCAGCCTAGCCAAAGGGAGATAACCATAGCGCGCTTAACAACTTTCGAGGCACTTGTAAATGAACCTATTTTAACAGCTCATCGTCCATTAAAAATTAATCCTGCGAACGGAGGAGGGGAGATCAGAATCAAGGTGAATTCCTCTACTTCGAGACTTTGTAACTCAGTATATAGCACAGGTTGAAAAGACAGAAGGAACTTGAATACAGCATAGTATAAACTTTCGAAAAAAAAGAGCATTTTAGGTTTGTCAAAATTAGTTTCAACTATTGAATATTAAATCAGTTAATTTGGAAGAACCATTACATTTGCTATAATTAAAATATATCTTGGCAGAACTACAAAAACATTAAAGTTACGTTTCAATTTGGGTATTAAAAGTAGTTCCTCTTAGACTGTCAAAAGAGTCTTTTTTTCCTAGTAAATCATCACTCCATGACCCATAGGTTGTTGGGGCACCTAAAGGGTGTCTAGGGCATTTTACAACTGGTTGGACCCATCCATCTCCAGGTTGAGAGTCAAGCTTATTTTCCTACCCTACTACTGTCGTTCTCTTAATAACGTTGACGGATCCAGGAACTTAGATAGTGGTTGTTTGTAATACTGAGAATAGAATTCAGCCTAAAATAAATACGAAACATGAACTCTGTGACATACTAGTGTTTTTGCCTGTATCATTACTGCTAAAGTTGACCAAGCTTTGATTTGTTCTTGAATTGTGTTATGATCAGCCAACCAAATAAAATGGGAGTTTAGTTTCTGTCATCCAGATTGATCACATCTGAGGGCTGGCTGGCTGTCAGCAAAACCAGTTGGGATACATCAAATGTCGAGTTTCCCACAATAAGACTCAATAATGCTCCTTATAAAATAAACACACGGAATCGCAAATTGAGTAATTGTTTTTCAATAGATTGTAAAAATGCAAGGCTCAATAGGCTACAAACATGTCTTCCTTTTTTTTTACCATTTTTAAAGAAATTAACTAATTTACAACAATGTAGAGAGAGCTTAAATGAAACCCTGACAGATGAAAGTAATGTTGCCAACATTCAATTTAGCCCCAGTTTTACAGTCTTCATTTTGTCTATTTGGTATATTAATCACGTGAAATGTATTAAAATATTGTAATAAATGCTTAATAGGTTTCTAAATAAGGAACTGTATTCTAGTTTCCAATTTCCTTTGTAATTAATGATGGTCAACAGCACCTTTTCAATTCAGCCTATGCAACAGCAGCCATCAGACATTTAATTTCTTTTTTTTTTTACAAAAGTTTAACTGGCAGCGATAGTTCTGTTTCTGAAGGAAAGCCACCATTGTGGTCTCAACCCTACCAACCATGTTCAGAATGTGAATTTGTCAGTTTAAAACTACCTCAGTTCAGCAGCAGGAGTGAAACAACAAGCCTGCGGTTCAGATGCAAATGTCAGTGTGTGCGGCTGAGATGATGCAACAAATGGCAAAGCTGAAATGGGCAGAATAAATGAGACGATGAGATGACCAAACCAGGAAGGTGCTCTTTACAAATAGGTCCAAGTCTGAATTATCGCGCAGTAATCAACATCAGTTTGTACAAAGGTAGATCAGAAAGCAGTACAACAGCTATAGTGAAAAGGCTGGACCAATGTAAATGTTGGCTGGCTATATATGAGCCAAGGGTGTCAGATATTTGCATAAAATCAAAGATGTACCGACTGCCAACAGGTACAAGTAGGTCCTGCTCATCCATCATGCCCATTCCCTCAGGGTGACATCTCATTGAGCAAGGATTCATCTTTCCAACATGACAATGACCTCAGGCATACAGTTAATGTGGCGAAAAACTACTTGTTGTTGTAAACAGGCTGATGAAACACTTAAAGATACCTTGACCTACACAAAGTCCTTATATGAACAAAATTGAGACTATATGGGATTATGTGGCTACTGAGAAAGTCAAACAGCAACCAAACACCTTGGATTAATTGTGGAAAATGCTACATGATATTTGGAATGATCTTCCAGTCATACACTGATGATCTGTATCGGAACATGAAAACAAAGTGTCATGTTCTATATAAATCAAAGGGCTCACATACTAAATACTAATGCACTGTACATTTTTGTTATATCTTTTGTAATAATGCATTATGTACATATTATATAAATATTTCCAATACTGCATGTTATATGAATCTATGAATTCTTTGAACTTTGCAGGTTAATCTGTCATTGTCCTTTAAAACTAAAGATGACCCTGCCAACCACATTCTTTCGACAGCAGAACTCATGTATGAATTGTTAATAGTGGTAATGACTTGCATCACTCCATGCACACTATTGTGCCACTCCCATTGCTCCAATGGCAAGCTTGCACAAGACAAATGGCAGGGGTTAGTGTGCATAAAGGCTCTACTAAAACTTTTAGTTTTTAGACATGGAAGAAACCCAACTGACCAGCTGGTGAAGAAGAGAAAGAAGAAACCATGCTGGAAAGGTATACCAAACAGTTTGGTTCTTACCAGGATCTGAACTTGAGCTTTCAACTTTAAAAGAGCCTAACTAACTATACATTCCCTGGTTCACAGTGAATATCTACATTCTTTAAAAAAAAAAAAAAAAAAAAAAATTCTGTACATTCACTGACTTTCTCACCCAAAAATTTGATAGATACCCTAAATTAATTTTGCATACAACGCAGACAAACACTACCACAGTGAATATAAAATAACCATAAGTGGTCTGTGCGCCTGTTGTTTTGATTTCCTATAAAATGGCTCTTTCACAAAAATCATAATCACATTCTTGACATGCTAGCTGAAAAAAAAATACTATGGAAGATACTTTCACACACAGCTGTTTACACAGTTGGCTGTAAAGAAAGCTGCTGAGAAAAATGGATAGCAACAGATTTAGATATTTTCATCAATAATATATGAGGCAAAAAGATGATAAAATGAGCAAGGAAATCTGTAAAAGGCCAAGCTGTCTCCAAAGATGTTTTTATCAAAATATAAGTCACCATGCAAAGTGTGTCAGTGCAAGAACAAACATTCAAGCCCAAAGGGAACTGTCTGGGGCCAGGATATTAGATTGCCCCCACAGTCAAGTCCTCAGGGAGACTTAACAGATAACAATCTACACCCACTAACCTGTAGCCTATAGTTGTTGGACATATTATGTTTCAGACTTTTGGTGCATCAACGATATTGCAGTGAGATAACATTTTATACTATAACAGATGATATCCCTTATCGCAGATGTAGTCTGACCTTACAACAAAAAGTTAGAATTTGTTTCCATTCCCTTTGACCCCCCCCCCCACCCTCGATATATACGCACATTTATTCTATATTGTAATTGGCAAGTTAAGAGTTGGTTTTCCAGCCTCTTAGAGAATATTCTGGTTGGCAACAGGCTCATTTTAGGTTTAGACTGGAGAGGTGAGAGAGTGGGGGAATGAGAGGGGGTGAGTGAGTGTTTGGAGAATGAGGGGGTGAGTGTGTGGGAGAATGAGAGGGGGGTGAGTGAGTGTGGGAGAATGAGGGGGTGAGTGAGAGTGTGGGAGAATGAGAGGGGGTGAGTGAGTGTTGGAGAATGAGGGTGGTGAGTGGTGTGGGAGAATGAGAGGGGGGTGAGTGAGAGTGTTGGAGGATGAGAGGGGTGAGAGAGTGTGGAGATGAGAGGGGGTGAGTGTTAGAGAATGAGAAGGGGTAATTGAGAGTGTCGGAGAATGAGGGGGTGTGTGTGTGACTGAGAGGGGTGAGTGAGTGAGTGTGGCGATGAGAGGGGGTTAGTGAGTTTGTGGGTTCGTGAGAGTGTGAGTGAGAGTGAGTGTGAGTGTGTGAGGATGAGAGGGGTGAGTGAGAGTGTGGGAGGCTGAGACGGCTGAGGGGGTGAGTGAGAGTGTGGGAGAATGAGAGAGGGGGTGAGTGAGAGTGTGGGTGGATGAGGTGGGGTGTGAGTGAGAAAGACGGGGCGGGGGCTCTTCCCGATCTCGTTTCCTCCCCATTTCTGTTACCACCTGGAGGAATGACAGCCTCCTCTGTTACCCTGTTCTCGCCACAGCAGCCACATGGGGCAGGCGGGCATCGCGCCGGATTGTAGCAGCTAAAAGCCGTGGGGGGGGGGGAGAAGGGCTCAACCATAATCATGCAGATCATTCAGCTACTTGACGGAGAATTTTGCCTTTCTACGAGCCGTTCCCTCCCACTCCGCGGAGGAGAAGCGGTGCGCAGATAAGCTCCACCTCCCGTTAAGAGACTTCCAGAGGACACAGACGCGCATGCGTCATCCAAGTCCGCGAACAACCGCTGTTGGTGATGGTGGTTCCGGTGACAACGTGGGAACTAATAGTTTAGGCGTGGAATAAGTTGTTAATGGCTACCGTTCTGCATACCTGGTGACACGGGTGGGGAGTCTCGCGCAGTCTCGTTTAGATGTTAAGGAGAGAGAAGAGGATGAGGATGAGGAGGAAGTTGTTTGGAGCTGGTGCATGAGTAAGTCAAGTGGTTAGCGTGTATCCGAGAGCACGTGCCACCTCCCAAGTAAAACCAGTTTTGTTTTTATTCCACTTCCGGATGCTGTCGAATGACCCACGCATCTGCTGTGTCCGCCTGCTGTTAATAGAAGCGGATAATTCCCCGTAAACTTGGCTAATGGCTCACTGCAGGCTGATCCCCTCCGGCCCGGAAAACATGAGGTAAAGTCAGGGGTGGAAGTACGAACTACTTCCGGGTGGGTGATGGCGCACATTTTTGCCGAGAGACCGCTCCAGTCGTTTGGTCTTTCCTTCTCTGTTTAATCCCCGGCCCTTAGCTTAAAGGTCACGGGGCGCGTAATCATCCCAGCAGGTGCTGTCGCCTGTAGTCAGAAAGGGGGCAGGAAACCTGTCTGTGTGCCTTAAGTTTTCGGAACGGTGTTTCGCATCCCCATTTTCGGATTCTGGAGATATTCCTGATAAAGGGGGGGGGACCAAAGAAGACTTTCCTACCTGTTGAATGACAGACCATGGGAATGGACAAATAGAGAAGAAAAGGTGGGGGGAGTATCTGCCCTCCCCCGCTCTACGATTTCGCTAACGAAGGGATTAGATGATGGTGTTTTCAACGATGCGGAATTCGTGGGCATGTCTAGTTCGTCGAGAGTGGGGGGGGTGTGTGTGTGTGTGTGTGTGTGCCTAACGTGGGTTACAGAGAAAGGAAAACCCCGCAGTTTCTCGTAAGAGTCGTGATGTGAAGTCATCGTGGCTGAGAACAGCTGGCGAGTTGGCAGGGAACCGAAACACCGACATCGTCGCAACTTCCGGTAACACAACCCCTTTTTTTTTTTCGTTTTATTCAATAATTTATATTAAACTTAAAAGTAATAATAAGATATATGATGATGATGATGATGATGAGGATGATGATGATGATGGTGATGGTGATGGTGATGGGGATGATGATGAGGATGATGATGATGATGGTGGTGATGGTGATGGTGATGATGATGATGATGGTGGTGGTGATGATGGTGGTGATGATGTGATGATGGTGATGGTGATGATGATGATGATGGTGATGATGATGATGATGATGATGATGATGGTGATGGTGATGATGATGATGATGATGGTGATGATGATGATGATGATGGTGATGGTGATGGTGATGATGGTGATGGTGATGTGATGATGATGATGATGATGATGATGATGATGGTGATGATGATGATGGTGATGATGATGATGATGATGGATGATGATAATGATGATGATGATGGTGATGTGATGATGATGATGATGCACCCAGATTGGATGCTTTGTTTATTATTTATATTTGTTCCTAAAATCTATTTTTACTTTATTAAGATTAAATTTTCAAACCAAACCAATTAACGATAAGCATGCGACAACGGGCTGAAAGTGCCCCCGAAATATGCAGTTCCGCTCAGCTTGTGCTGATTTGGCAGTGAAAACAATCGAGGATATTACCCCCGTGACTGGAAAAAGTAACGAGGAAAGGGGGCGACATTAAGATCCCAATTATGATTAACGCCATTTAAAAAAAAAAAGGATCTCCCTTCCTCCTTTATTTGCCCTAGAACTACCTCAATAGCCCCAGGCGCCCCCTGATTTCACCGCCGATCTTAAGGTGCATCGATCCTGACTGGAATCCAGGCGATGACGCGATGTTGAGAAATTCGGTTCACATCAATTCCGCCCGTGTGTGAAGTCAACCGTACCGATCCCGATCGATGTGTCTCCGTTCAGCCGGGTGATGGGGGAGGGGAGGCCCACAAATCCCTCGTTTAAAAGAACCCGCCATTGTAGCGTTTCTTGTCGTCGTCGTTGTTGTTGTTGTTGATTATATTCATTTCCGCTTTTACCAAATCGTGAGAAAATTTCAAGGTCAGGAGTCAGACGGCGTGCGCCAGCGCCCTCTTCCGGGAGGAAAATAATCAACAGCGCCGCCGCCGCCCCTCTCAGAGACATATACACAAGTATATGTGTGGGGGGGGGTATTTAAAAATAAAAATAAATCAAGAACGATAACTGCGATTAGCCTCGCACGAGAGTCGTTGCCGAATCGGTCGTTTTGACTCTTGGGAAAGAACTTTCTCGACGTCTCCTCTCCTCTCCCCCCATCACCACCCTCCAGCCAGCCAGCCAGACGTGAGGAGGATAATGATGAAGGAATGGCGGCGGCTCGGGCTGTCTGCGTAGTAAGTAAGCTCGCTTTGTCTCCCTCTACCTGGACGGGATCGCATCGTCGCGTCTTCCGCCCTCTCACCGGTCTCCGCGAGACGGAAAACGGGCAGGTGCGATCCGTCGTCGACAGGTGGGTGGGGGAATGATGGACCGGAGGAGGAGGAGGAGGCTGTTCTTAGACTGCGTAGTTCGTCGGAGGGAGGCGGGGACATAGCAAGGAGCATCTTGCTGCTGCTGCTGCTACTACTACTACTACTAATAATAATAATAATATGTAAGTAATTCGTTCGGATGTCTCCATGACCACATAAATTAGATCGAGTCGAGTCAGGGTTTCATAAATTTAGGAAGTTCTTCTTCTCTTCCATCTTCCCGGAGAGCATCTCTGCGCCTAGATGTAGGCCGAGCACCTGCTCTGCTCCCTCCTCCCGTCGTCCGGAATAAGAAGACGGCCCGACAAACCCCGATCGTGCTTCGAACCCGTTCATTTGGGTCCAGGTATTTCTTCGGGTAAGGGAAATCTCCACCGTTCAGACTCCGCACAGGTAAACAGGTGAACATCAGTTTACCGATAGTCCCCCAGGTGTTTTTCTAGAATAATTCTGCTTCCACTTTTGTTTACTTGGTCTTATTGGTAACGTAGGCGGTTGCACTGGTATTTTGCGTCTCTCCCATTGTATTCTTGAATATCCTGTTTTGCATTGTTTACCGGTCAAGTCATCCATCCCAAATACTGTAATAACGTGATTTTCACTTAACGCAACATAAGTATGGAAATTCACTTACATTTATTATTATTATTATTATTATTATTATTATATTATGTTAACTTCTCCCCGATGTACTCGGGAAATCTCTTGGCATTCTCCTTAATTAATTTTCGATTTTCTTCACAATCACAAATGGAGATTTCAAGAACCCCCCCCCGATTCTATCCATTATTAAGTTCACAGCTGGAATTTAAAAGGAAAGATTCTTTCCTCCTCCTGTCTTGTGTTATGAAACAAACAACAACAACAAAAAAACGCATCCCAAATCTACATCTTCCAGCTTCTATCTTGGAAAAATGTTGCAGGAGGATAAGGACAATTGGATTTAGGGTGGGACACTGACTGGAGTCTTGTTTGTTTGGTATTTTTAAGGTACTGCCTAGCTTTCGCCATGGAGGAAGTGATTTTCCACCACCGGCCGCAAGTCCGTTTGCGGCCCCATGCTTGGGGGCGGAACCACGTTGAGCTGCAGAGACAAGTACGAACTGAGAGAATTCACATGGAAAACGACATTCTCAGGTAAGAGTTTTATATCAGTAGCCACTTCTATTAAAACTGTGGTGTAAGGTGAGTTGTTAGGTACGTATGAAATCTGAAATGAGCTGAAGGGAACTTCCCCTCCACGTATACAGACAGGTTCGCACATCATGCTCTCTCACTCCCATATGAAACTGCCTAAGGGAGATAACCTTTTGACACTTTGTCTGCTGTTTTAACATCATCAACATTTTTGAGAAGAGACTTATTAACAGTTACTTTGATTGAAGTATATCAGTTGTTTTTGTCACCAGAGAAACTTGTCTCTATTGGAGCGGGTCACTGGAATATGCTTATTTATGCTATGCTTGTGATGTCTCACCTGTCTTAAACTGCATTATTATGTGAAAATATTCTTGTTGGAAAACAGGTGTAATTCACTTAAAATGATTATTGCAAATTTAACAACTTCAATTAATAAATTTTAGATGTAGGAAAGAAAATTTTGTACTCCCTGTCATCTCAATGACCTTAATTTATCATTTTTTCTTACTGGGAGTATGATATTATAACTTGTTTTTTTTTTTAGTACTATTTTGGATTATGCCTCCAATTACAGTAATCTCACTGTTATTCACCAGCTGGCCACAGGAGTTTCTTCCTATGTCTATAAACTCTCGGGTAGTATTCGGGATGGAGCCAACCCTTTACCAAGAATGCAGGGCTGCAAAAGTCAGCATCTTATTGTCAAGGCATCCGGCTGGCTTTGTTTCAGCATCATGCCCTTGTTGTTTGCTCACCGCAGACCTACTGCATTCCCTGTCAGCAGCGACCAAACATGACGACAGAACATAGTGACAGTGATGATGCTGAAACCTGTCAGTATCATAAACTGCATCAGCATTTTTTTGCTCTTAGTGGTGACTACGTAATGCTGATTCAGCGTATAAGATTAGCTAAAGCGCAGCAAGTATCTGTTGAAAAATATTAGCTCGAATCCCAGACTAATAACAAATTAGCAAAACAGGTCAAAACTACTTTGATTCCAGATTAGCGCAAAAACAACCGAGGAATGAGCTGTCTTGTTTAAAGTGAATCGAGGTAAGTCGAAAACAGCCTGCTATATTTATTATTATTATTATCTATCTCCTTATGTGTTTTTTTCTTTTTTCTTTCTGGGAAGTAACTGCCAAATTGAGACAGTCCTGGCCTGGATTTGATCTCTCTGGCTTGCAGCCTTAGCATTCTGATAGGCTAACCACTAGACCACCGCGCCACTCAAGTCTACCATTACCAGGGCAAAAAATGACTGTTCGCTGTTTTACTCATAGCCAGTGGACTGTGTGGCAACAACAAAAGCTAATAGAATATTAATTTTGGTGACATTTTTCCTTTTTTTTTTCAAGCTACATATCCAATGACGAAGACAAAGTTGGAGTCTACATAAATGAGCAGCCATTAACTAGAGAACGATGCTACTTTGAAATTGAAATCTTGGACAGTGGATTGCTTGGCAACATCAGTAAGTGATCCAAACGTTGACTTCTCCTGCTTTTTAGCATCTCTGTCGAGATCCAAGCTGCCTTGTGTACATTTTGAATCTGCCAAATGGCGATGCTTGTTTTCCCGGCGTGTGTAGTTTTGGACACCCGCCATTGTTTTTGGCATGGTGAGCCGCATCCTTGGGAATCTTTCTAAGGAAAAATCTCACTTTGAAAATGGTTTGGAACAAAAGCAGACCAGTTCTGGTCCTATTTGCCTGCAAGCGAAGACAACAGTTGGCTCTAGTATCGTGGTTTTTAATAAATTAATTCATTTTTTCGGACAGCCCTTGAAAGAATCCATCTTGACCTCGTAGAGCATCACATCATCAGAGCCTTTCTTGAATCTTCGGCTTTCTCCATTCTACCTTTTAAACATTCCCAAACTTGAAAAGACAAGCACTTATTATAAATACCTGACTTAAGATCTACTAAACTTTGTTTCGCTGCTCTTTAGCTTTTCTGTTTAGCTGTGGTATTTTTGGACTTGGCTTTAGGTTTGTTTTACAAACCTCATACTCAAATATTATTATTAGTAATATTATTATCATCAATATTAAACTGTCTTTTCCCAGGTATTGGTCTAGTACCTTATCGCTACCCTATGGACTGTCAGCCTGGCTGGAATGTGGACTCGGTGGGTTACCATGCCGCTGATGGAAGGTAGGTACGGAGACTGCTGCAGCTCTGACATCTAAAATAGTGGGGTGCCACGTTCAGCAGAATAACTTCCACCCTGAGCTAGTTTTTTTTTTTAATGAATCTTCTCAGATTGAAGAAATTCTAGCAGACTGCTTCATATGATTAATGAGAGCATCGTATAAGAATGGTCAAGGTTTAGTGATCTCTCCAGCGGAATTATAGTAAGCAGTCTTTCCCACTGCTGTTGGGAGGTGGAGCTGTAACCCAAACCCAATCAGCAACTGGCTGCTATTTCTCTCTACTCTCATCAGGTGGGTAGGTTTGCCTGTTGAAATTTAACTGCTAGTCTCTGACCATAGGTGCATAGTCCCTCTGGCAGTAAATTATATCCGTGCATCATATAGAACTGGGCACACCGTCCCACTAAGCGACACAAGCCCATGTTCAGTCAGCTTATGTCATCTCTACAGACTGACCCAGCTCCACCTGGAGGCAAAGGTGGGCAGCTGACCCAGGACATACTGTGCAATGAGAGGACAGACTAGCTTGCTGGCACTCCCATTTGGAGAGTTCGAGAGGGAATCACCAGACATGCTTACTCAGTTGGGGACTGAGTTGCTAAGGAGAGAGCAGGGGAAGTGTGAAACATACAGTTAACCACAAGGCTGCAGGAGAAGAGAGATGGCATTATGGAGGAAGGTAGCAGATTCAAACTTCAAGTAAGTGATTGCTGTGTCTTCAGCCAGCAGCAGCAGCAGCTTGGAATGATTAAAAGAGGGAACCTGATGAAATTGTTTGAAAGATGGGGACTGTAGCATCTTCTGAAGCCAAACTCTCCTAGAAATTTGATAACCCCTGCCAGAGAGATGTCAGACCAGGCTGGTTCTCTACAGGAATTTAATTCAGTCCCTCAACTTTATCCTCTAGTAGTTTAATCACCGGACTAACGTATCAGCCCAGTGATGTAAAGGATGGATGAAGATAATCAAGGTTTTTGGAGTGAGCCACCCACCGACTGAAAGTTGGCTAAGATAGTCATGGCGTTGATGACTGCTGCATCAGATATCTGGTCATGGAATCTCTTCACAAATGTTTGTATTCTCTTATCCATGAATGTAGATCTTATCGGCAGATGTTTTCGTCGAGGAAGATGGGACAGTGGGAGATATTTTCATTGTTTAGTCAACCTTCATTACTACATGAGAATGCATGACTACAGAAACACCTTTCATACAGTTGACACGAGAGTTCCCCGGTCTGCTACATGCAACTTTCAAACCTCAAGTCTCCAGTTTTGAAAAACCACCTGACTCCAGATAGAAACATTTGGTGATCTGGTGGTTAGTGCCAATTTGAACAGTGTGTTTAGCTAACAAATGTACGGTGGAAAGAACATTATCTTATCAGTTAACCAGCCAGGAAAGAGAATTAACTAATTGTTGACTAACCTACGAGCATTTCTATCCACTAACGTTTAAGCTGGTGATGGGAACAAAAGCTACACTGAGCTTTTATACATATTTTTCACTACTGTTGATCTGACATAGGTTGGGGAGGAATTCTGAAGTGGCAAATGGTGTATCAAGCATTCTATTTTTTTTCATATTTATCATATAGAACATCTTTCATGGCTAAATTGCTCTACTTCAAGAGTTATTTTTTTTAATATTCTGGTTTATTTTAACTTCTCCTTTTTTTTTTTTCTTAACAGATTGTTTAAAATGTCAGGACAAGGTCGTCCGTTTGGGGCGAAATGCCTGGTAGGAGACCGTATGGGTTGTGGCATTAAGTTTGAACAAACAGAAGCTAATGGAATCCGACACCTCATCAAGGTTTTCTTTACACGGAATGGTGAGGAGGTAGGTTCAAAATGTATTCACTGCGGGGAATTCTCAAAAGAAAAATTTCAAACTGCCTTAGCCATGATCCAATGAAACGGATTTAGATGGAAATTCTGTGTGCCGCATTTACCATATTAAGGACACTACAGCATCTATAATGTGTTTGAGAAACTACCTCTACAATGTCACAGATGCTGTTCCAGTGCACATTAGTGTAACTTAGTAAGTGTATCAGAAAAATGGACTGTAGATTAAGGAGTTTGGTAAAGAACTCTACATTTACTGACATAAGTTGTACAGGGTTAATGAAAATGGGAAAAGTGTTCGGCCTAGCGGCTGGTAGTTTCATGGAGCCAGAGAGCCAGACTGACTTCTACAAAGGCTCATTATTACAATTTTTACACTAATTATTACTATGACTATCATCTGTACTTGCTGGTAGTTTATTTTCCTCATTAAAAATTGTATAAGATATTTTCTGATGTTTAACCACACTGGAGTCTCAGCTGATTAATAACAGTAGATAACTGAAAAAGTTTGCCCCAGTCCTCAAGTTCAAAGCCTTTAATTAGTATCCTTTCTTAAGTGGCTGAAATTCGAGCTTGATAGGTCTAATTTTTTATCATGCAGCATATTCCAAATGCTTAAATCCAAAAAAACATTCTAGGACACAGGGTCGACAACGTTCTGTGGCACAGATGACTTAGATGCTTTTTAAATTTAAATTATTTGTATTCAAAGGGGCTACCCCTCTACAGTCTTCTTGCTTTTGTTCTGCCTTTAGTTGTGATACATCTCACCCCTGCTGCATATATATATATATATATGGAAATGTTCAGCAATATTGTCATGCCTACAAATAGACATGAGTGCTCGCATCCATTTTTTAGAATTCTCTTGGCAGGTGGGAACCGTCCTTGTACCTTGCCCACAGGATGGCTTATTTCCGTGCGTGGGTCTGTATTCAGAAGGTGAAGAGGTCAAGTTAAATCTTGATGCTGAATGGAATCACGATGACATCATTTTAATGGCCGTTGATAATTACGAAGATGAATGGTCTCGGCTGCATCAAGTCAGGTTGAATGGTATGGTAAGTACGAGATCTTGTTCTTTGTTTCTGAAAGGTAACTTTAGATTGCTTATTTGCTCACGTGAGATACCCTACAGCCTGGTTTATTAGGGAGAAAAACTGTCGAGAATGAACGACTGGTTTATTTGCTAAGGGAGATAACTCTGCTGCAGAGGACTATAGACTTTCGTTTGTTGTACTTAGGGAATAATTCGGGAAAGCATGTACTGTGGAAGGCCTATAAATCAGTTTGCTGGCTTCTAGGAGAAAACCAAGTTTGTTCTTGTGAGAGAAATAACTCACGTGAGAAGCCGCACATTCATTTAATCAGAATCTCTAGAGGCAGCAGCAGCTTTTACTTATTTTAAAACACTTTTTATTACATTTTAATCTGTTGCTTGCCTTTTCTGTCAAAAAAACCACCGATATAATCCAATATCTTCAGTTATCTTATTTAAATTATTTAACATTGTACAGCGATGTGGGAATTAAAATTTGTATTGCAGCTGTTGGAATACACTGGACGAGGAAATCGAATAGTGGACGTTGGACTTGCTCAGGCACGGTCACCATTGGACACAACATATCATTATTTTGAGATTGAAATCATTGACCCTGGTGAAAACTGCTACATAGCAATTGGCTTAGCGAGAAGGGTAGGTGTTGGTCTTATTGGCTGTGCTGTTTCTCGTGCCGTTACTCAGCAAAACTGTACCTTACTCCAATCTTGTTAATAATATATTATAGTTGTATTAACTAAATAAAGGAAAAAACAGTAGCACAGAATTAGATTGAAAGTAAACAAGTAATTCTCAAGCTTAAGCTATTTAAATTTTAAAGTCCTGGGGACTCCACTACTGTTACAAACTCGGATTGTTCTTCCTAGGGACAAACAAGCACTACAGCCGCAGAAGGTAGCTTGGGATGAGGGTCTGTGCCTTCAGGTAACAAAGGCTGTTTGCAAAAATAGTAAATAGTTTAGATATATAATCCATAGGAATGTATACAGTACAACTTCGTATACCTGCCATCCATTATTCAAAATAATCCCATTATCCATACTTTATTATTTTTTAAAATTTCAGCAAAAATACAGATGAGACTTTGATGAAATGATTAACTGAAATTGTGATCACAAGGAAGTAGCTATTTGTAGTCAAGGTACCATCTTTATTTCATAGCCCAGTTTGTTTATTTCAAAGTAAAAAAATGACCTTTATTGTCTGGACGTTTTTCTAATAGAATATACAATGTTGTGCAGTAGATTCCCATAGTTTCTGGACATCCGGGGAAGTCCACCTGCAATCGATTGCTGTAAACACCATCAGGTGGCATCTTGTTGTGTTATTTTCCCAGCATCTTAGTCATCATGTGGATGGCATTTACTGGATATAAGTATGCAAATAAAACTTTTAATAGCCAGGTTGTTCATAGTACAAATTATGGTTGTTTTAGTGCTAAATGGCATTAAATTTCTTTTTCTTCTTTATTTATTAGGACTATCCAAAACATCGACACCCAGGGTGGAATCAAGGATCCATTGCTTATCATGCAGGTGTGTGATTGTAAAACTTATTTTAAATTAAAACCAAGAGAATTACATTGTTGTGGTACACCAGTCTCTGCAGTGGGGAGAGTCTCTTTACACGGTGGAGTGTAGTTCCATGTTTTATCCACCAGACAGCATCACCTGCCTTGCAGCACATGGGTATCGGCACTTTTGACCTTGGCAGTGGGGGGAAATCCTTGCTGTGGTGGGGGGAGGGGAAGGGGACTCTTCGTGCTTTTTTGGTTTATATTCTCATTTTGATACTTTGTAGAGCGCCATCTTGTTTTTGTTTTTGTTTGTTTTTTTGAAACTCTCTCGAAGAGGAGCTTGCAACAGCACACCATCCCGCAAAAACATGGTGGTTTACGCAGGGCTAGCTGTTTGTCGCCAAACAGGAGAGTTCCAGCATCACCACGCACATTTGGAAATTATCGAAATTTAGATTTACAAAAAAAAAATTCCTCCTGCTAACCCCGAAAGTTGAGGCTGGGTGGGTGGTTTATTACAGCGACTGATTTTGGTTAGGACAGGGGGATAATTAGGTCCGGTTATTAGGAAACATTGGTGTTTTTGCTGAGAGCTGTCCAGTAATGATAACCCTGATGCAGTTTCATGGGAGGAATACAGGTAAATGGGTAAAACTTTATTCGTCATTCTGTGACTCCAGTATTTCTCTCTCTCGCACAGCATTTTTAACGAGAATTTTCTAAAGAATTCTGATTTCGAAAAGAAATATTAGTGCTATTTTTTCTCCTTTTTTCCTCTATTCAAATTCTGCAGATGATGGGAAACTCTTCGTAGGGTCAGGAATTGGTGAGCCCTTTGGTCCACGCTGCCACAAAGGTGAGAATTTGTGTTGGGGGTTAAATATGTTTGGGCTCAGGTTGGTCGGTCAGTCAGTCTGGCCTTTGTCCTACCATCTGCTCAGCCAAGATATTCCCAGACCCCTGAATTTAATATTGAAGACATCAAAGGCAGGATGTGCAGTTGAGGAAATTCCCAACATCAGTGAAGGCGGAGGAAGGCGTTGTGTGGTAATGTACATCTGAGGAGGAACCCAGCAGTGGTGCACTGTGACTGAATGGTTTCTGTATTCATCTCTCTCTGCTTCTCACTTGGTTAAAGAACCCATCCAGAGAGGAGTTGCGGGGTCACTAGACTGCCTCCCCACCTTTGGCGGGGGGTTACCTGCAAGTCTTCACCTATTTCCTTTTGTACCTTCCCCAGTCTTAATTCTGAGTTATTGTTGGTGTTAACACTGCACTGTCGGCAGCTGGTCTGATTCCTCCAACCTGCAGTGAATCGTTATTAATGTCAAAATGGCCACAGCGCACACTGCTTGCTTGACCTCTGTCACCATGCAGCTAATCGTTGCCAACACAGCTGGTTGTGGCGAAGGAATGCATCAGAATATCCGTCAGCCGACAGGTTCAAGACTGACTCTGGCTAAAAAGTGCAAAGGTCTGGTGTAGAGCAACATCACTGTACACCAGAAACAGGCCTCAGGACCGAAGCTTGAACACGGTGACAGGGAAAGATCTCTGAAACGTGGATTGTCTAACCATTCCTGCTGACAGGGTGGTGGAATTTTCCCAAACCATCTGTTTAGTGTCTGCAAAACCCTGCGGTCATTACTTTGTAGCATATCACTCTGTCGACACTGTGAGGAGCACACCTGTATAGTTAGGGGAACTGGGATTTGATCCTAACATTTTAATTCTGTAAAATATGCATTTACAAAGTTTCATGCACTGTAGAAAGTTCATACGTGTGCAGAAATGCATTAGCAATAAAAAGACAAACAGGTTTCAGTACAGGTGGACCCTGGTCTTGACGATATTTAGGTCAAAACCCTTGCAGACAGACTGATTCCATGGCGTGAAAAAATAATCAAAGGGTTAGTGACTTATTAATAACTGCTGTATTAATCTTGTATTATTATTATTATTATTATTTTTACTGCTTTTTTCTCAGGTGATCGTATGGGTTGTGGGATTCTGTTCCCTATGGACTACAGTGAGGATATGGACAGTGATGGTTCCGGCAACAATTCTCCCGATAACTTTGAAGAGATTGATGACATATTTGAGGCTGAAGACTTTGTGTCTGATTCCGAAGATGATGAGTGGTGGGCAAGTCCAGCTCTTGATACAAAAATAAAGGTTTTCTTCCTTTTCTTAAAATTTGTATTTGAAAAGGGATATTGACCTATTGTGTAAGTTAAGATAACAGCTTGTGAAAGGATTTACTAGTCTCCGAAAATAACGCTTATTTGTCTCCTCTTGACTGAAGAAACAAGTTTACATTTTATGCAAATCTACCGCTAGAATAGCAGAGAGCTGGAGTGGCGGCTTGTGTTGTTATTTTTTACGAGGTTGTGCCCCCCCCCTCCTCATTGCTGCGACGAAGAAATATAGTATTTGATCTGCTGTCGAGGCAGGTTATAGAGGGAAAAAGTGCACGAAGGAAAGAAATAGATATTGCGCCGTGTTTATGACAGTCAGTGGGCAGGAGGGGGCACTGCTTTGGTTGAGGACCCGAGTTCAAATCTTGGTTGGGATCACATCCCTGGGTAAATCTCTCCAGTTTTCTGTCACATCTAAAAAAAAAAAAATTATTAAGAGTTCCAGTAAGGGGGGGGGGGGTTTCCAGGTGTATGTTGTTCAGATTCCATAGGTAATTCTTGACTGGTTTGTACCTCGACAATTCCCCCCCCCCCACCAAGAGCTTCCAACCATACCTCACTAACTACTCATTTGGTCACCCAGCCTAAGATTCCCACACCTATGTACCTGGATCTCAAAACTTAGAACAGGGTTCGAGAAGATTAAAACTATGAATTTCCAGGTGAGGAGTCTTGTTAATTATGGAAGCGTTAAAATATTTTTTTTTTTATTTTTAAAAGGTATTCTTCACTCGAAATGGAAAGACCATCGGCCAGCGGGAGATGAAGATCCCTCGAGGAGGGTTTTTCCCAACAATTGGCATGCTGAGCAGTGACGAAAAAGTGAAAGTAGACCTGCGACCTTTAACTGGCTAGACGAATGGCTCCACCTCTCAATGACAACGGAATGTGCGCAGGAGTACGCTTTGTTATGGGTATGCCACACACACACACAACACACACACACTCAGATACAGGCAAATACACCTACATTTATTTATTATTATTATTATTATTATATTATTATTATTATTAACCAGAAAGCCTCGAATGTCAGTGCGCCAATGCTGAAAGATGAGGACAAAATGGCTGTGAGATTTTTTAATTGTTTATTAAATGTTGTGAGCGCACAGGATCTTTCTGGTGGTGGGTGGCTTGGCTAAACGTTACTTGAATGAGAACAGGGCCTTGTGAGGTAGGTTGGGGGCATGATGACCCCTCCCCCCCACCCACACCCACCTCTCATCTTTCTCACGTACATAAGGGTGAGAGAACGAAAAGGAAAGCTGCGTGATCCTATTGTGTATCCATGCTTGCCTTCATGAAGGCAGTCTTTGTCGGTACATTACAAAGATGGCAGAGATTTGTGAATGTAGAATAGAGCTTAATAGTGCAGTGGAACATTGAAATAATAACGGCATTAGTGTTTGTATAACAGGACACACTGCAATATTTTCTTATTTAGGTTGTGTACTTATTTAAAAAGAAAGCTACTGGAATGGGTTTTTTTTTCTATCAAATGAAGGCCTTTGATAGAACATTATTGTCGATACAATGTGCCTACAGGGTTGTGGAAGTAAAAACGATTTACTTGAAGTCAACTCCCCACCATTTTGTTTTCTTTCTTTCTTTTTGCCGTTTAATAACTTCCCATTATCATCTTAAAATATTTTAGAATTTGTTGTTGTTTTTGCTTTTTAATAGTTTAAACCTAAACCTGCATAAGTATTTACTGGTGTGAAAATGTGGAAACGTTTTCATTATACTAAAAAAGAGACTGTTTCGTTATGTGTTATTATTTGTTGCTTTCTTTTTTTGTGGGAGGTTGGTATTTCTTTTGTCAGTTATTGTAGAAAAAAGAAAAACTATCTTGTGTGATGTGGGAGAGGCATCGGCTCTCTTCCTCCCCACAGTGGAGTCTTACACCGGCTCTGAAGTCGAGAAACTTGCTCCCCATCCAGTCGGAAGAACTAGAAGTTTCTCTTCAAATTTTGAAATGGTCAGAACATTCAAATCTTGTTCAGAAAGGAGAGAAGAGAGAGAAGACAAAACTAACCAGATGTGCTTAGTTTTGAAAAATGAGAATATTTAAAGAAATTGTAGAGAGAAACATAATTTATGAAGTAAATCTATGAAACGGCTTCAACATTGGAACGCACGTTGATTATAATTGACAGTTCAGTTCTGTGACTTGGCCATGTTGGAACATATCTCACTGCTTAGTGTGAATGAATCTATAGAATTCTCTCCATCTCTCTCTCCATCTCCATCTCTCTCTCTCTCTTCTCTCATCTCTCTCTCTCTCTCTCCCCATCTCTCTCTCTCTCTCCCCCATCTCTCTCTCTCTCTCTCTCCATCTCTCTCTCTCTCTCATTCACCCACTAACATTTATTTATTTTATTTATTAAAATGGACTAGAGACACGGAATGACTTGTATGCACAACAGATTTCACTTTTAAAGTGTGTTTTTTGTTTTTTTTAAATATTTTGTTTGTTCTATTTGGAATTCTGCCCTTTATCGATATTTATCAGCTTTACTCCTTCAGACAGAATTTCTTTTTGCATTGCAGTTATCACATTTACTAACATTTTCAGAGTGTTAACACATTTTATTTACTAATCCCTCTATAAAGCATGTTTGTAAACTACAAAGAGGAATCACAGTAAGCATGTTTTTACACAGGATATTGTATTAGTAGAATAAAAAGGATTATTTTCTATCGTTTTTTTCCCTTCCTAAGTAAGACACTTTTTTTTTCAAACTGATATTCACCTCTCTGAGAGGGATGGAGAGAGAGAGAGAGGGGGGGAGATGGAGAGAGAGAGAGAGAGAGATGATGATGATGTCAGTACGGAGAGAAAGGCATAAAATATAAAATACACAGTTGAATACTTTAATTTGAAAATTGAAAGTCATTTGCCAGAAAATTCTCCATCTGTACACAAATTTGCCTATATTTACCTGTAAAACCTTGCATTAATACATTTCAACTTATAAAACAGCCTTCAGCTTTTAGCAGGATTGATTTTACAGTAAGGTGTTATTGATCTCTGAATCATTTTTTTCCTATTATTATTATTATTATTATTATTACATTTTTGTCGAGGTATTTTGTTTTCATTTTATGAAATACCACAGAATGAATCTTTTTTTTTTTTTTACTTTTTTAATTGGAAAAATATTTTCTAGATGATGGAAAGTTGGAGGAATGGGTGATGGTTTGTCAGAAAGTGCTCGTCCAGTCTATTTTTTGATATACTTTACACGCTCAGCTTTCACTACCTGACATTCCAGGCAGATACAACGCATACCTAGTAATGGAACGTTTCCCAATGTCTAATCAAGAACGTCTGCTTCTTCCTGCTTATCACCTGTAGTGATAAAGGATACGTTACTGCTATTTGAAAAGTCTACCTGGTTATAGGAACTTCTTTTTTTAAAATCTTAATCCTATTTCAATAGTCCGTCTTTGTAAACCAGATCATGTACATTACCAGTCATTCTGTTAAAGCCTTGAACTTTTTGACAAGATAACTGTATACAACAGAATGAGTCTGAGCCAGAAAAATTCAACTTATCGAGGTTGAGGCATCTGTCATTCGGGAACATCAAATCATGTGTGCCATTTATCCAACCAGCCCACTAAATAATTTACCATGTCCTTTAATGTCACCTGCAAACTTTATGATGCTGTTGTAAATGTTGTTATCAGCATTACGCAGATACGTTAATAAATATTCCCTAAATGAACCCTGAAGTACCCTGCTGGTGGTGACATCCAGAACCCATGGTGGAGAAAAAGGGCGAGATAGCTAAATAAGAAGAATAGTTTTGTGTCGTCTCTATGGCCTGTTTCTGTTTTTTTTTAGCCAGGCTTCATTTGAATTTCCCTGGTACATTATATAGAAATTTGAAATATCAGTAGTTTGTGCTGCTCTTCACTAATGAAATGGGAAAATTGGAGACCTTTGCAAATTTGAATAAGTATAGGGAAGAGATGTAACTACTGCAAAATGATACCTTGGCAATGGCATCCATCATTGCAAGTACTGTCGAGGAGAGAGATGCAATAACCGTGTCTTGGGTGTGCAGCGTGCGGATGCTCGCCATCTTTAGTTATGAAAACACTGCTACTGTACTTGTGCACTATGAAAAATGGCAGAATTTGGCTGTTGACTGTAGAGAGATAGAGAGTGTGTGTGTTGCTGCCAGAATCACCAGTCTCCAGAGAGCCTCGAGCGAAGACAGGATGGGTAGCTGACTGAGGCTTCAGTTTTGTGGCGCGGAAGAAGTTTTTAATGTAAATTCTTTACCAGTTTGCCAAACTCCTAGCACTTGTGGGCACCATTTGAATATTAGTAATTCATTTAATGAGAAATCCTCCTCAGGCTTTTAAGTACTTAACGGTGGCTGGGGTGTGGGGAGATTAGATGTGCGATACCATTTCGATTGCTGGGTTAATGTTATGAGTTTATACAAAAGGAACGGAAAGATGCTCTGCTAAATAATGGTAGTAATGAAATGAACCAAGAAATTGTTGGCAGTGATTTTGTTGTTGTTGTTGTTTTGTTATTTACCCTCCTGTCTCCTTATTAGAGATACTGGTACCCTGTGACATAACATGCTAAGCATTAGCCGTAGTCGTGTGTTTTAGCTATTCGCTGCGTCGTCCTTTCAAACGATCGTAGACAATTAGGGGCTGTTACGTTTTTGAAATCTGGTGGAAGGTCGGTGATCTGGGACTGATGTTTTGGATTTCTCCTGGTGGGTCGGCCATTTTGACCCCAGGAATTTCTTTTCTTTTCTTTTTTCTCTCTCTCTCTTCCTGCGCAGAAGCAAACATGTAGCAAGCCTTTGTTGGTCTAACAAAGAGTTGGGGGGGTTTGGATCTGTGTGGTTTGCGGTGTTAAAAAACCGTAGTGTCCAGACATAAGTGGTAATATGTGAACTCTCTTGGAGGTTCAGATGAAACCCGGCCAGGTATTTTTTGGGGGCGGTGGCAGTTGACCCGGGCTTCGTCTGAACTTCTCTAGTTTTTTCCTAACTTTTCACTTTTGCTTGGTATATGTCATGCAAATGTGCATCTTTTCTCCCCTGCTCCTTTTTTTTAAAGTCTACTGGCTAAATGGGAAAAGACAAAAAACAAAAAGTCTTTCAGGCTTAAAAGTTAAATTCTGTTTCCAAAAGTTCAACTATCCTATATATATATATATATATATTATTTTTTTTAAGGTTATGCACAGTTGCCTCCCCATGACAGTTCTCAAGGTATCCAAAAGCAGTATAAAGTACAGGAGAAAACTCACCTACCAACCTTGATATTTTGTTTACCATCATTTATTTTATCTCAATTACTAGAAATCAGCTCCCCAATGCTAATTATCTGTTTTCTCATTGTCAAACGTTCTTTCAACTCTAATAGTGAAGCTTTGTATAAGATCTCATTCCCCCCGCCCCCACTTATATTTGGCATTAACAATGGTAATGCATGAGATTTTATTATAATTATAACCTCCTTGACTAATGCAAATTATAATATTACTTTTTCTCTATTTTTTGTTTGAAATAGTCAACACGAACACCATAAAAAGAATTATTTTAAAATGCTCTACAGAATTAGAAATCAAAAAATGTACCTTGTTACAGAATCTGTGTATCTGGAGAGCCTCAGCTGACAGATGGATGATGTAATAATTTTGATTGGTTTTATTCTGGTGGAATGTCTTTGTTTGTGCAACATTAGGATGACTTGTTCACAACTGTGGGAGTCAGTGATGGGGGAGGTGACGATAAGTTTAACTACTAACATTTTCTCGTGGCTGTAATACTTAATGGTGACTGTTTTTCAAGGAGGGTGCTTAGCAATGCAGAGGTTTGGAGACTACTCCGGTGATCGGTGAAAGCTTCTTACCAGATGGAGCTTGGCTGACTTCTGGCGTCCTGAAGGACCATGGTTCCTGGGGATAAACTGTTTGTTGTTGTTTTCCTTATAAATGGTGGCTGCATTTAGTACCTGGTTACCTTGATAATAAACACGTGATGTATATTCGACAAGTTTTTGCTAAGGATCACCGGTAGATTACGACTCTTCTTCTTTTTTTTTAGAATTCTAACCCCCTGATGAATGTTGCTAAGTATATGCACAGGATGACGCAGCAATGAAAATTATGATCTTTGCTCTTACTAAACGGTTAAATAATAAGTTGAGTTTCATTACTATAACCTTTTGCATCTTTGCTAAATGGTAATATTGTCTGAATACTTAATGAAGAGACCCATGGTCAGTTTATCAAATACAAAAGACAGACTGGGTCTGCTTAGACCCTAAGAATGGTTCCACAAGCTTTTGTATTCTTAGAAATTTTTTATTCACACCACAGAATTTTATTATTATTATTATTATTATTATTATTATTATTATTATTATATTATATTATTATTATTATTATTATTTTTTTTTAAGTTGTTAAATTTTTTCCAGTTTTTGAAGAGAAATACGAAAATACTCTTAAATGTTTTGCTTGTTTTTACTCTCTTTTTGTAATCCTTGTCACACTACAGTACAGAGACGTTCAGCTTCAGACTTAAACTTGGCTTCAAACTTGAAAGTAGATAATTATTCCTTTTATCCTCTTTCAAGTTTGAACTGCCCTTAGTAAGTTTTAATTTGGAGTTTCCTCCCGACTTAACTTGACAACATGTTAAAGGGAAACCCACCGCTGCCGGCAGGAAGTGCTTCGTTCTGATATTGTCGCTTGATGTTGCTTTTTTTGATTACATATAATCTAAAACCCACACGTGCGCCATATATATATATATATATAAATATATGTACAAATATACATATACACTGGCTGTACATATTGTTATAAGCTTTGATATTTCATGCAGCACTTTGAAGAGGAGACTTTTTTGTTGTGGGTCTGCAACTAACAGGTTTTTAATTCTCCATGGAAATATCAAATAGAGTGGTTATGTATTTTTTACTTGTTATCCTGTGTGTAAGTTTCAAGACTTCTGCCCATCACATAATTGGCGTACCGCAAATTTCCAAGGTGTTGTGGGTGACTGACCAGTTACTTTCATTGGTGGTACGGTGATTTTCTTTCCTTTTTAATTTTTTTAAAATTTTTAACTAACGTTTTTTTTTTTTATTTCTTTCTTTCTCGTGTGAAGTTTTGCATTTAGCTTCTAGTTTAAAACCTATGTCAGTTTCTTTTTTCTTTCCGTTTTCCTTGTCCTTTCAACTGGTACACGAAGACCGGCTCAACAGGCGCCATTTTGACACACACTGATTTTCTTTCATTTTCTTCTTCTTAAGATTTAAACTGAATCATTTCTTCTGCGGTGGGGGGGGGGGCGGGGCGGTGCGCGTTGCCATGGTTACTGCATTGACAGTTCACACCGTGTGACACAAGGACACGCCTACGTTTTCAGTTAGAGATTTTCAACTTTGTTTTTTTTTGGAAAGCCTCCTTCTTGAAACAAGAAAGACAACTCTTGCAACAACATGCTAAAAAAAAAAAGAGGGAGAGACTAGTTCCAATTTCCATTGTTCTGTAAATAATTGAATAATATGTATATAAATATAATTACTGTCTGTCTTTAAAAATTCAGTTTAGGTTCCTTTGGCCATCTCGTACTGAAACTCTCATTTTCCTACAATGGAGCATTCCACATCTTGTTCAGAATTTCACCCTGATGTACATACTTTGGTATGTTGTGCATATTTGTACCCTGAAAAGTCTGGTTGGTTCAGTTGTTGTTGTTGTTGTTATTATTACTTTATATTAATATTTTTGTGGTGCTTAAAGAGCTTATAAAATGTGTGCATGACAAAAAAAAGGGGGGCAGGATAAAAAATTCAAACCAAATGAAGAATGGAGAGAAAAATTTTGACTAAAAGAAAACTGTGATTGTAGTAAATATATTAAATCAGCTGAAACCTAAATGTCTTTTTGTTGTTTTTGTTTTGTTTTGAGCAGCAATACAAATACTTCTTGCATTTGTTTTATTCTCAAATTAAAGTTCCAATGAATTAAATTAGATGTGAATGAGAGAGGTTTGAGACATGCCATGTCACGTATAGCTGGTGCCCTCTAGTGGCAATTTGCAACCCAAAGGGAAGTGCATGATGCCACCCTCACATTTTACTATACTCATCATTCAACCTACTGAACAGAATTACATACATCTTTACCATTGCTTGTTAATAAATTTTTGGTAATTTAATTAGCAACAGCAGGTTAACTTCTCACTGCAGCCATTTTGCTTTACTAAAGTTTAAGCAAGACATCATTTTGCTGGCTCCTTTTTTTGAGTTTTTGTTCCCCCTCTTGTGTTGTTATAAAATGTTCATTGGCAGTAAAATCTCCATAGGTAGGTACAACATGTAAAATACTTTAGCCGCACCCAACATTCCACAAATGTCATTGCCTTATTTACCATGGGTTCTTTGGAATTTTCCCCCATTTCTCATAATTCCAGGCTTACTGAGCAAGTGAGGAATTGCCCTTAATTTAAATTTGTATAAAATTGTTTCTTTTTTCTTTAAGTTGAAAATCTGAGAGAATACATATTTATTGAAGTGGCAAGGTGGTCCAGTGGTTAGATAGCTTGATTGTTAAAATCAGTGGAGAGAGAGAGAGAGATTGCATTACTCCTTCAGCCTAAAGATGTAATTTGTACAGATGGCTAGCAATGCTATTACAGAGAACTATGTCAAAATTACGTTGATACTATTTTGTGGATGTTTGTTTTTAATTTTAGCATTCATAATATCCGAACAAACACTGATTTAAAATTCCATTTTCACGTGTGTTAGGAAAAAAAAAACATTAAACTGGTGTTGAAATGCGATGATAATGAAATTTTAAAATATTTTATTTAACTTTCTAGTCAGGTGAAAATGTGACGTGCCCCTGATCTCCTTTCTGTTTGTCCCTTTTCTTTTTATTTATTCATCAAAACTAACTTTTGTTGTTGTTGCTAAAAAAGAGACTGACAAAGATTGGTCAGCAGGAAGTTTTTCTTTACTCGGGCATCATGCAAGAGCTGAATTGGCTGGAAGTGAAAATATCGACCAGATTAAGGTGGTGAAAAATGAACGTTCTCTTGTCAAAACCCATTTCAGAAAATAAAGGTTTAAAAAAAAAAAAAACAAAAACAATTTTATTAACATTGAAGGAATGGATAATTTATCCAATATTAAACTAATTGGGACAAGTTTTGTTTGTAGACCCCTTTTTTTATTTCTGTAATTTAAGCTACTTTAGTTAATATCACACTCATAATTCAAGATGGCATCATGTCTGTCTGGGGCATGGTTTTTCTCCCTAATGGGGTCTTGGAATGTGGAGACCTGCTCCTCCAAGACTGTCGAGATTGGAGATGGCTAGAGCTGCAGCAGCTACTGCAAACCCCTATTCATATTCTCTCCCCCCCCCCACACACACACAGAATTCTCATTAATAATTAGTAGTAAATAATACTCATTTATTTTCAATGCTCTAAACTTAATGTTATGCACCAGCATAGCATGTGAAACTCTATTCACACGTATATGACACCTGGCGCCACACTCGCCCATCCCTTCTGGTATAGATGGTGGCACGATGATGATGATGATGAGATAAATTTTACAACCGTCATGTAAAGATAATACTTCAAAAACAAATTAAGTGAGCTTCTTCCTTCCCCCCCACTAACGGCGATACGTTTATTGGCAGGGGAATGGAAAGAAGAAGGAAAATGTAATGAGACAAAGGAAGAAACTCGAGCGTCTACCAAAGTGAGGCACTTTAATTCGGAAGGAATAAATACCACAAAAACCAGATTTTTGTCGCTATTTATCGTGAATTCTTCTTTCGTTACCGACGGGTACATTTCTTTTAAATAAAGAGCCTCTCTGCATAACTCCCTACGGAATGTTGAACTGTGCGCGAATCTGCCCCATTCCAAGTCACTGATTTCTCCCCCTCCGGTCGATGGCGGATGCTGCTGCCAATTCCCTCACAGACGCTGTCCAGACTTCTCTTGGAATCTTCGGCGGCTACACGTCAGCAATTAACTTATGGCTATTATTTACAAACCCCCTTTCTTTCCCCCACCCCCCCCCCCCATTCAGGTCTGGCTTTCACCAGAACGAGCACTGTCACATCCGAGTTATTTCCCGTAAGCGCTCAGTATCCCCATGGCAACGCTGTGCTCCCGGGCCTTGAGCCGCAGGGACGCGATGCTGGAGCTGCGACGCTCCGTGTCGTGACAAGGATCCACGGTCGGCTGGGCATTGCTGAGGGCCAGGGTAGCCTGGGGCGTGGTCGCCGTCGCGTGGGAAGGAAGGTGGTTGGGGTTGGCGAGTCCCATGAAGCTTGGGAGGTTGGAATGAGGCGCCATGCACGACCCCGACATGCCGTACTGCGAGCTTGGCGCCGAGCTGTTCGACCAGGGGTTGGTCTGCATCTGGAATAGACGGGCGGGGGGGAAACAAATGTAGAAATTAGGGTACATTTATCGAAATCAGCGGCCCGACGAGAAGGATTCAACCCGGCGGCGTGAGAAATTAAGGAATAAAATGAACGCTCCCCTGACCAAGGGAACAAACCCCCGCGTCCCTTCGCCATAAGGAGGAGAGATGATGTATATTTTATTAACTGATTTACATTGTAACTGCATTTCTAGGGATAACCTGCACTGACATCGGCGATGGGTAACCTCGGTAAAGTTCGATACTTATGGGGCCCCCGGACATAAACTGTGGAAGTCGTAAGAGTCCTCACGGGTTCTGACTCTGCTCTCTCAAAGAGAAGATGGCGGCGGGGGGGGGGGTCTCGGAATTATTGACAAAAGCGAATTTATCGGTACCACTGAATTACTGCAATTGATCTTTACTGTTTTAACCCCTTCTTTTCCCGTCTGGCTTGTTTCGAACGGCCCTCTGTGTAAAAAAAACAGTTATGGCGGCCGGTGGTTTGCCATACATTTGTAAACAAGTTTATATTACTCCGTTGGAGTTGTTTCCCCTGTATCGTGATTCTCGATACTTGTCACCATCACTAATCTGTAGCCGCCCTATACGTATTATATTTATTTTCGGGGTTTTTTTTTTTGTTTTTTTTTAACTTGAATATACAAGAATAATCAAAGGTGGCATTCCTCAACTAGTTACAATGAAGTGAAGCCCTTATCTCGTCTAGACCCCCCACCGCCTCTGTTTGTACAACATGGCCGCTGTTTTTCGCGATCGGGAGGCGGTCCAGTAAATTAGCAATTATGAAAATACTTAATATTTGTCAAGGCTCTCGGAGAATGTTCGCGGCGAGCGATACACAGCACTGCAACAGCGCCGCTTACGTTCGTAAATATTATTGGAACGATGCGATACGTCTTTCCGAGGGCGATTCCATCCCAGGTTTGGAAGGGCAAAACAGCCTGACCCTTCCGCGCACCCTAGCGTCATTTTGATAAGGAGGCTGCGAAGAAACAAGACCTTCGCGCGATCGCTATCACGGACTCTATTTCAGCGGTGGAGAGATCCGGATGAGTTCTTTGGCAGGGCCGGCTCTATTGCCGCATAGTAGGAGGGCTCTCCCATAAAAAAATGTTTTGGTTGTTTGAAACATAAAATGACGCTTTCTTTTTCTCGAGCCGTGACCTTAATTAGATCTTTTGGGAGGGGATCAAATGTCAAGGAAGCTGTACGTAGCCGCCTAGTGTAAGCATAGAATTTGATACTAAGCCAAGTCACGAGGATCGAATGAAACCAGAAGGCGGCACCCTGCCAGGGTAAAACGGTACCGAACTGTGGGACAAGCAGGAGACCGTTTGAGTTTCCCTTTGAGCTGCATAACGGATACCCCGGGTGACTTGGCTGTCCTTTCGTGTATCACCGGGATCAGCGTTCCACGGCGGCAATGTGGCGGATCAGATCTAGGAGGCCCCGAGCGCCTAGCTTCTGAAATAAGCCTCATCATAACAAGTTCGCGACGTCCAGGCGCAGCGCTCCCTGGCGGGTAATTCGCCAGCGTATTCGAGAAAATCTTGGTTAGCAGATCACGGCGACTGAAGTTTCCGTGCTGTGTTTACCTAATAGGAAAGTAGTGCGACATTCTGCGCATGTATGTCTGTGGAAGGTCAGTAACTTAAAAGCCTGAGCATCTGTCTGCAAAGATCCCTACGTAAGGGAGAAGAGGGTACCTGCAATGTGCTTGGCTTTACTGGAATCTGGGTCCGCTTCCTCAATAAAGGCCACTATTTTTTGTTATCTTCTGCGGAATTAAACAAATTCAGTGTTGGTAACGTCATTACTGTTTTGCTTTTTACCTGACGTCACAAGTAGATTTTTTTCTTACGGTGACGGATGTTTTATTAGAAGAATGGCCGGGCGGAGGGAGTATAATGATATCTGCAACAGCTTTACATTTAAACACAATGGCTGGTGTGCTCGCTATTCCGCTCTTCGAAACCACGGAATTCAATAGGACAGATGGACTTATCCTGCAACAAGACAACGCCTATGCGCACTGTAAAGCTCCACAGACAATATTATGCTGGAAAAGAATTTGGACTTTTTAACACTATGTTTTGGTCCCATCAATCACTAGATCAGATTCTTATCTTATATACTGAACTTGTGCAGGTGAACTAGATCGGAGAATTTTTTTTTTTTTTAATCAATCAGCTTCGGAACTACCTGCAAGGAGAATATGGATTACCTGAAAGGCAATATTTTGACGAAAGGTTACTGAACACAATCCCCAATATGTGTGTAGCAGGTAGTTATATGAAAGGAGAATATTTTAATGCTAAAAAAGCGTAACAACTTTATATTTTATGGCTTATATTAATATGATCTTTCTGTACTTAAGAATTTTCTTAACATTAAAGTGTCGAAAAGGAGATAAAGGTGTAGGGTTCGTAATTTTGAGCGCAGTGTATAAGTAATTTGTATTGTTTGGGGAGCCAAACAATTAGGATTTGTTCGCTGACGTGTGGGGTTCACTAAAAGAAAATTCTATTTCATCCATTGTACAATTCAGTTTTATAGGGGGCAGCCTGTGGTTTAGTGGGTTAGCTTTGATCGAATCCCTGTCGGGGTCTGGAATGGTTTGACGTACCTCTTTGACAGAGTTTTCTGTTTTTGGTTCTTCTTCCCCGGCCAGTTGTGTTCGGGTTCCCTTCAGTTTCTTTCTCACACTTGAAAATGAAGAATTCTCGTAGCACTTCTGTTAGGCTCATGTGATGGGGGGGGGAGGAAGAAGGAGAGGTCTTTGAGACGTACAAGGATGCAACGTTGAGGAGACTTACACAGGGATCGTCTTATGAGCCACTTTTAAACATTTAGCTTAATCTGTATAAATGATGTGGACGTTTCCTGAATTCGCGTGAACGGACCGGAGCCGGATACGCAACGCTCTCTGGCGGCTAACCACGGTGTCACGCTTCCTGGTCGGGATTTTCTCAATGGCGGAGGCTCTGAAAAAAGATCGAAGCGAAAGAGGCGACCTGGCCCCGACACGGAGCCACACCGTGATAGGGGGCACTGCGGCGGAAACGTCCACTTCCTGCTAATGTAAAAGACAAAGGACTCGCTCGCCTACAGCCAAACGTGGACTTCGCAATGACGCAAAAACCTAACAGACCGCAAAGCGCTCCGGCATCATCCTGTACTCGTTCTGCTCGGCTTGTGCGTGACTAAAAGATGGCTTCTTTAAAATAAATAAATAAATAATGACAGTTTCCTTGCAGTAGCGGAGGTCTAAGTAATTTGTCAGGGTCAAAGCATCTTCGTGTACTTATCACTGTGTTTCACTGACCTGCGGATAGGTGTCGTGCCTCGAGTTGAGAGATACGTCATAGCCGTGGCTGGTTGCCATGGCTCGCATCGTCTGTAACTGCCCATAGCGTTCGCGTTTCCTCCATTTGGCTCGACGATTTTGGAACCACACCTGGGTGGAATATAACAATAACAATAATGAGAGTAACGGAACTAAGTCAAAATATAGAGCAGAAAGCTGGTGATGATGCCCCGGTTGTGGGCTGAAACGAATGATAACTCAACTCGCATCTAAAAAGAACAAACTTGGTAGCCAACAGGTCAGGGGTTCTGGACCAACGTGAGCCACCAATCGACAGAAGCAGCCGGGGGCGGTAGGGTTAAAGGGGTGAGTTTGAATTTTGATTTGGACCGGCTCAGTTTGGCGGGTACCTCCCTGGCCCCTAACCAGCCCACGTGGGATGCTCTCCGGCTTCTTCTCAGATCTGTAAATATGAGTTCTGGTAAATGGTTTCTGTATGCATGCGATAGAGGTTTCCGTAGGTAACTCTTGATTGACTCGTATTGGCCACCCACTTCGACAGCCCCAAACCTTACTTCGGCCAACTACTCGCTTGGGTCACCAAGGCTGATAGCCCCACACCTTTCCCCTTCTAGCTCCCTGCAGAACGACGTTCTCAGATCTGGAAAGTCAGAACAGCGGCTCGACGAGAAGGGAACTTGTTTGATGTTCCGTCCGTATTATCTATTCCTTACGGTTCTTCTTTATCCATTTTTACCTGTTTTCTATTTTCTTTGTTTGTTTAAGTTTTCATTTAATTCACTGAACCGTAAAGTTTATTTGAGTGAGCGCGAATTCCCTTTTAATTTTGTCGTTCCCACTCCAGAAATTGGTAAGAAGTAGGGAAATCAAACAACAGTTTCGTATTTCGAAGTCTGGGTCGCATATGGATTCACCAGAGGGATAAAATCTGCCGCAATACATTAAATTATTTTTTTTTAAAAAAAAAAAAAACAAAAACAAAAAAATCCTGGGATTCGAGGGTCGCGAGGCAGGGCTTCTGTCTGTCGGTGTACGCAGACGTAATGAGCCCCCTACCGAGATTTTCCACTTGTCGCTCCGATTCTCATAAGGGGCCTCAATGGGAAGGGATAGAGAGACCACCTGAAAAGACGTGTGTGGACATTCCCAGTTATTTCAGGCCGTAACAAGGCATTGGTCGTCGGGCCCCGTGTCGCACACCGGCCACCGTCGCTCACGGGGGCCATACACACACCGACAGTGCACTGCTTAGTGCCGCTACTTCCCACAGTGTGGCGCAGGGTCGGAGCCAACAACAAAGCCTCGTTTGTGTTTAGCCATTAACACCCCAACCTCCACCCCACCCCTCCGATCGCATAAGTCAGAATGACTTTACTGATAAAAACACGTCTTGTGTTTGGTGAGTGGGGAGAGATGGTGAACAAATTGCTTCTGTGTACTCTTGCGTCAGCGGTACCGTCTGTGCACAGTGATGACAAACGCGGGGTTGTTCGTGGTCTTTCTGACAGGAGAGCTCTGGCCTCGCCCAGACGAGATGGAGTCGACGGTATAGAGCCTTGAATTATTTACAGAAACGCTTCAGTTTTTTTTTTTGTTGTTGGGGTGGGGGGGTAGATTAAATAACGGTCCTGAGAGAAGGGAAGTGAACCAATGGAAGTACAGCTAAATTCAAGTTTATAAAGGAGAAACCAAACAACGAAGCCCATTAAAGGTTTGTCTTCAATCGATTGCGTTCTAATTCATGGAAAGGCAGACGCAAGACAAAACAAACAAACGAAAATGTGAGGGCAAGAAAACCCTGTAAGAAGAAATAGGAATCACATAGTTATCGTTATAAGGGTTACTCTCACAGATAACGGAACCAGAATTTGGTGATTTGTCAGAATTCGGAAGGGAGAGGGAGTAAATATTGTGTGTGTGTGTGTGTTTAGCATAACAAATATTCGGACAGCTGTCAAGACTGATAATCACCTGGACAGGTGGACAGGTGAGCTGAAGTGGTAACTTCTTTGTTCGTGTAAAATGACCAAACTCTGATTTCTGCCGTAGATAAGCGAAAGGCAGGCGGGGGAATCCGAAGGTCGCCAGTCGTGCCGCCACGATTATCCTCGCAGGGGAGCTAATGGTCGCGACACATTTAGTACCACCACAACGGAAATCCCTGGTAGTGCCCTTTATTTTCAGATGTGGGAGGAAACCGGAAAGCGTGGGGACGTACGTAACCAACGGGGCGAGAAAGAGTGCGAATCGTCCACCGGAGAAGCGCTTACAGAAACTTTACCCTTTTAAGAACGTCCGCATTTGCTGTATATAATCTTAAGTCAACAGCATCCCGAATATTAGGGATCAAAGTGATAATGTACCAAGGATTGATAAGCTACAAATTGTCTCTGCACGTTGAAAGACTCCGCGGCCCCTTTTTTTTCTTTAAATTTTCAACGCGATGTCTAAGCATCAAGAACGGGGAGCGTAGAAAGAGAGGAACTCTATCGGAGTCGGGTTTCGGACTAGAAGAGATGGACTTGTCGACAGCCAAACTTATCAATGAGATGATGTCGACAAGAGCAGATGCAGCCAATTTTCGGTCTGGCTATCGGGTTTTCGAAATAATTGACCGGGCTGTGAACGGTTTGTTTTCCTTTTGAGTAAAATAGCCGGCCTGGTTTATTTTCTCATCGCCTGTCAGGGTTAATTATGTAACTATCGCGCGGCCGGGGTTAGGGTCGGTCCTCGGAGCTCCCTCCAGACTCCGTAAGGGCTTCTCTTTTTTTTTCCGGACCATCCTGCGCCTTTTATTTACGGCAATATTGGTGTTTATGGTTGCCAGGGTGGTGGTGGGGGGAAATGGGGCTGGGTGGGGTTTAGTTGGTCCATAAAGAAATCCGTCCTCTCAACTATAATTTAATATTTACGGGCAAGCACGATAGACTTCTATGTTGATGGCTACTGAGGGGGAGTAGTCTCCCCTTGCAATAAAAAAATATGTGTACGTATATGGTTTTCAGAAAAAACAGAGACAAAAACTCGCCACGGTACTAGACTCAGATTCCTTCCGGAAGTTGCAGACAAAATGTCGCTACTCCCTCCCCCAAGCGGCCTGATAGATGATACATTTGGAAACGGAATTGTGGGTAAGTTTCAGGTAGTTCCCGTTTCGTGTATTGGCGGCAGCGCGCGAGCATTCACTAGGATAAATGTACTCTCATCACGGATATGAGAGGTTGTGGCTCTTGGGCGTCTGTTCGGGGGGGATGGGACTGACTAAAAACAGATCGCGTCATATTTGAAGTAATAAATAAACCGAGAGAGAGAGAGAGAGAGGAGAGAGAGAGAGGAGGGAGAGGAGAGGAGAGAGAGAGAGGGGAGAGAGAGAGACGAGAGAGGGGGAGAGATGAGAGAGATGGAGAGAGGAGAGAGAGAGGATGAGAGAGGAGAGGAGAGATGAGAGAGATGGAGAGAGAGCTGGAGAGAGATGGAGAGAGATGGAGAGAGAGAGAGAGGTGGAAGAGATGAGAGTGAGAGAGAAATGAGAGAGAGAGCGAGGAAGAGAGAGAGAGCGAGAGAGAGAGAGGAGGAGAGAGAGAGAGAGAGGAGAGAGGAGAGAGAGAGAGAGAGAGTTGGTACAGTGTACCACACTATTGCTGTACCTTGGAACTATCCGCTCAAATTGTTTTATATTCTTCAAACTGTATGCTAACTTTAAAAAAATAGTTGTTATACCAGCAGGTGACGTTGACGTACACGCAATGTGATGACGAAAAACCCGTTTAAAGCTGCTCTCCTGGCACTAGAGAGTCCAGCCGCGTAGTTTCCTTTCTGATGAGTTAGGGTTAAAGAAACAATTTTTTTTGTTAATGTATATAACTATAATAAGCGATTTTAAACATACATAACAAAAGACCCTTTATTTTTCATTATTGAAGTAATTCAACATGACATTAATTTTAAAGGAACTTTTTTTTTTAAGTAAAATTAAACTTTCGGAAGATAAAAAAGACAAGCGAGGTTGCGCGCCTTTCTTTACACGGGATGGAGGAGGATGGGGAGGGGGGTCTGACGTCACCGGGTTTGTTTTGTTCTGGGGGGGTTTTGCTTTCAATTCAAAAAGAGCTCAAAAACTTAACTTGGCTGTAGGCGACTGGAGTAGGGATTAGTTCTGTGATCAGAGTCGAACTTGGCAGTGGTAACGGCGTCGGTGAAGGGAGCCTCGGGAAAGCGTCGTATTTGTTTGTTTGTTTCTCCTTCAGTTCCTGTCTTATATTGCGATAGTTGTCTGGCGTCCACGAAAACCCAACAGCAAGAGGGTTAAACCTCGCGAGACGTCGTGATAAAAGACGATGTTAACATTTTTATAAAAAAATTTTTTTAAAAAGGTCGTTAGTACGAAAATGAAGCAGATATTTATTAATGCTTACCGCAAAAAAGTTGTTTGTTTGTTTTAATTCTAGATTTTTGTACTGAATTATCTCCCTTGCTTTGTTACTCAATTGTTCAGAAGCTCTTTGTATGTAGAGATGACGGTAACGAACCACTAACACAAAATATATTTGGCGAAACCAAACAGAAACCTATGACATTCTTTCCCTGAGAAGAAATTATCTATATTTTTAGTCTAAATATAGAAAATATAAATCTCTCTCTCTCTTCTCTCTCTCGCTCTCTCTCTCTCTCTCTCTCTCGCTCTCTCTCTCTCTCTCGCTCTGTAGTGACCTCCATCATCATCATCATCTCTCTCTATCTATCTATCTATCTCTCTCTCTCGGTCCCTCCATCATCATTTCATCTCATCATCATCATCATCTCTCTCTCTCTCTCTCTCTCTCTCTCTCTCTCTCTATCTATCTATCTATATCCATCTCTCTCTCTCTCTCTCTCTCTCTCTCTCTCTCTTCTCTCTCTCTCTCTCTCAGACATAGCCGTTTACGCGAAGTGCACCATTAACAACATCAGCTAGCTACCAGTTTATTTATTTATGTGGCAGGGATGTGGTATTCGCTGTTGCCCCTGTGGGCCCAGACGAAAGATCCGACTCCAGTAATAAGTGTCACGGGAGCATGGAGGAAGTATCCGGTTTCCTTATTGAGAAAGCTAATTACAATCGTAGATGGAGAGGGGAAGAGATGACGCGTACATTGCGGTGCTCGGGCAGTAATAGAGCGGGGTCGTTGACAGGGTATTGAGTGACAGACGAGCGCCTCTTTGACAACAGTGGCTGAAAGAGATGTACAGATACAGAGCTATTCGAAGGCTGGACTTAGTTAGTGTCAAGTCCGAGAACAGCCAGGAACTTTCTTCTTACAAAAATTGTATCCGTTCGCGCATCACCCCCTCTTCTCTCTCTCTCTCTTCATATCTCTCTCTCTCTCTCTCTCTCTCTATTCTCTCTCTCTCTCTCTCTCTTTCTCTCTCTCTCTCCCTCCCTCCTGAACAAGATCTGTCTCCGCAAAGCTAAATTCGAATTCTCAAAATATCTTTTATTTTCTGAGTACAGTCTCTCATCTTCAACGATGCCATATTATTTCTAACAGCTTTAAATCCTAATGGAGGCGCGGTAGTCAGTTGATAGGCCGCTTGCCTGCCACGGTCGAGGGCCCACATTTGATCCGGTGAGGATCGACTCGGTTCGGCGAACCTCCATTTCTCCTTTCTCTTTTTCGCCGGCCACGTGGACCCGCTCCGCCCCAACCCCACCCACATCTAAAACTGAAAAGTTCTAGAGGGAAGTCTCGTCAGATCGCCTAATGTACGTGACTACGCGAAGTGGGACTCGGAGACTGGCACGATCTGTGTGAATTACTACAAGGGAGATAATCCGGTCGGCTCGCTCTCCATAACGACTGCAAGACAGATTTATGGAGTCTTTACAGGGACAGACAGCTAGCAACGCTTACTGTCCGATTAGGGTCACTCACTACCCTTTTTAAAATTATTATTATTATTATTATAGCGCATTCAGTTAAACGTTTGATCAAACGTGAAAATGTCTATTGATGGCGGGTGGAATCTATTTATCGATCGAGTTACTATTTCATTATCGCACAGGAAGCTAAATCAATCAATAGCTGGTTTTATCTGTTTGTTTGTTTTTCTAATCTCTGGAAATTTAACCGAAAGATACCAGTGACCAGAAATATAAAATAGGGGGTGGGGTACAATGGCTTCGTGGGCGGCGCTCAGCAGTTCAGAAGCACGTGTAAGGATACTCTTTTACGGTAACCCCGTTGCATTATGGTTCTATTTGAATGCGGTCTAATGTCAGATTCAACCAAAACCAATGGATTAAAAATGGAAGGATAGAACAGACATGTAATAGTGTTGGCAAAACTGTGAGCGTTTTCTCGTGGCTTCCATGGACAACAAAAAAAGAGAAAGAAAGAAAGAAAAACAACAAGAACAAAAATGGCTGCCAGCTCTCGTGACGTCAAAACAAATTTCCGGGCTAAGGACGCTGGGTAATTTATTTTTCTGTTGTTGTTGTTGTTGTTACTTCGTTACTGGGCTACTGTCTTCCGTTCTCTTCGTGAGGCTTGTGTCGAAATGCTTTTAAATCGTCAGCGCCCTTTGTGACTTCTTCTCTTCTCCTTCCCAACCAACAGACAAACTGGGATCGGAAGAGGGGGGTTGAGCGACATAAACGTGACCCTTCAGCCAAACAGCTTCCGCCCCTCACGGTAATACACAGGCGCGCCTCTCCACATCTCTCTCCTCTCATTCTCAAGTTCCGGGTAGGCAACAGTACTGAGGACGATAGCAAAACAAAATCAGCCTTCGAAATCCCGTGTTTGAGGAGAAAATTTGAAAAAGATGGCCTCCGTGACTCTCTCCCTACTTCCTTTGAACTTGTTTTACCCTCTCATGTCAAAACCAAACGCGGTGTGTCCAAGCAGAACCAGATGGCCATAATAGCCGCTAAAGACCCTCTCGGAAAGTGGTCTGGTGGCGCGATAGGTTTAAAACCGTCTCGTCCAAAGGGTCACGTGTGTCAGCCGCCACCACGTGTTCGCTGTTCCGATGTACCACTGATTGCTCCAAGGTAATATTATGAGCTCCATTTTTCCGGGCTCTCCGCGAGTCGCACAGCTGTAAGGTGGGGCGTTAACTCTTCGACCCTCTAAAGGCGCGGGAATTTTTCCTAGCCGATATTAAATAACGCCTAAGGTGTTGAGAGATCGCGACACATAAGATAATTCGTTTAGAATATCCAAAAAAAAAAAAAGTAGAGAGTAGACCGCACCTAACAAAAGGCTGCGGGTGACGCCAGATGGCGCATCTATTCCTCGACCGCTTCGTGTCGGATGGTTCAGCTGCGCAGTCGCATATATCCATTTACATCAAATGAAAAGTCGAAACACGTCCATTTGTAAATCGCTCGAAACAATGACAACGATGACAAGAGCCCAGCAAGGTAAGACACCCCAAACTTTATAGAATTAGTAAAGATAACCACTTCTTGAACATATATTTTCAATGCAGATTTAACGACCTGGTGAACACATAAGATAAGAGCCGAACGGTGTTGAGTCGCTTCGTTCTGGGAAGAAGTACGCGCGCACGTGTCGAGACTTTTTAAATATCAGGGGAGATAATATCGCTTACTGTTGTCCACGTGTTCCCTAATAAGAGCCGGAGAGCAACTTTGAAGGTGGGTACCAGGAAAGTAGCCGAGTTCACTAGGCCGCCCCTACGAAAGAATCTGCTAGAGTTCTTCCGGTGGAAAGTGGAAAGATAGCGGGGGGAGGGTATTTTTTTTGTAATTTAGAAGGATCTCAAACAGACTCACAAATCCCCGACATGATAACGGCTATACGTTGATGGCGTTGGCCGGCTATGACGTTCTAGCAGAGTGGGTAGCACAACATTCTTCTGGTTAACGGGATGGATGTACACGGCGAGTGTATGCAGCGTACAGCAAGGAAAGGAAAGGTGAAGCGTTCTCTAAATTCCTACGTGTTCCATTACAGCCGAAGCAGAAATTCTCGCCACGGCCCACATCTTTTCCCCATCAGGACGCATCTGATGTAGCAGTGTCGGTACCTGTTGTAAATGTAAATGGCCTCCATTACGAACAGATGACGGAGAAGTAGGGGAGCGAACAGAGAGAGAGAGAAAGGGACCGCAGGCGCCCGGGATCAACCATATTGTCTCGTGGTCAGCAGGGCGCGAGTTCTGGTTAGTCCGCTTACCGGAACTGACTACGGCAGAGAAATTAAAATCGGATGTGTTTTTTTTTTAATAGATTCCTGCTAACTCTGCTGGAATTTCCCCTGACCCTCCCTCCGAGCAACAAAAAAAAAATGCAGAATTTCAGAAATGTGGCAGTATGAGACCACCCACTCACCAGCGCTCTCCTGTGTTTGAGGTGCGTAAAGTGCATCGGTCACCGGGCTACGGGGTTAGCCCTCGTGTTGGTAGCTGCTGTTCGCCTTTAAGATGTATTTGTTTCTTTCCTTATGCGATCCCACTCTATCTTTCTTCTTTAAAAAAAAAACAACAACCGGAAACGAAAATCGCTGGGAAAAAAACCCCTTTAACCCTTCAAGACTCAAAGGAGACTCCGGCTGGTTCTAATCTACTGCGACGCGACGGCAAAATGGCTGCCTCCTCCGTGACTGGGGGTTGGAGGTGATTCTGTTATATTGAAGCGGTATTTCACTGTCTAAAGATACCGCTCAAATCGCTACTGAACCGAAGTGGAGGCTGTGGTGGGGGGGGTCAAAGTCTCTGTTAATATTTCAGCAACAGAAGGAACAAACAAAGAAAATACCATGTTTATAAATAAGTAAATAAACAAGCTAAAACGACAACAAGAGAAATAAGTAACCGGATGTTTCACTTGGTTGCTCTCGTACCGAGACAATATAAAGAACTAAAGAAATTAGAGGGTCAAACTGAAGACAATAGCCCAATATAAAACCGTGAAAACAAAATTAATAAAACCGAAGCCGGTACACGCTCCTTGATTATAACAAATAATCGTATATATATATTTTTTTAGATTTCAACCCCTTCCGCCAACCCCAACATTCCTCCTGCATAAGCTGTAGGTAGTCGGGGTTAGGAAAACTCTTTTTGGAGCTACATTTAAGAGGAACCAGTGCGAATTAATACAAATAGCTGTGACGTCAGCAGATTCCTGGTAGGCGAGTTATGCGATTTCCGCGTGGCGTATTTGACGACGGGGAAAGATGTCGGTAAAGTTTTGGTATTCAGCCGAAGTTTCTTCTTTTCTATTAACTGCATCTCCGAAGTCTTGCCTGAGACTCTGTACCTGATGCCGACTACCTCCAAACCATGTCAGATTTTTCTACTTAGCAACTTTGCTTTCCCGAATCATCATCATCATCATCATCATCATCATCAGCGCTATCATAGAACAACACACATTGTGCATTCTCTCTCTCTCTCGCTCTCTCTCTCTCTCGCGAATGTAATCCTACACCTCGTGGATCTTATAACTCACTTTAGCATGAAATCCAATCTCATCCCTAGGTGGCGCCAAATGTTGTGTCAGTCGAGCAGAAACCGACAAAGATCGCATCTGACAGGGCGCTAAGCGACTCCGTCTCCAACGCAACGCACCCGGCCCGTTCAGCAATGGCCAATGATTCTGGATGTCAGACGCCGACAGACGAGCGTTTGTCTTGAAATAGATTTAATTGACCTTGCGGACAGCAAGGCCCAATGGGACTGAAGAATCCGAGTATAACGAAGTAGGGTGGGTGATTAATTTGTTTCTGTTTGAGAAAGTTCCTACGTTTAAAGAAGTCGTGCGGCTCAACTAACAAAACCTGTGAGCGGTCAAATTGGATGTCACGTGGTTCCCCCTCCTCTCGCTATCAGATGTCCATTTTCCTTTTCCAGTATTTCCATTTATTTGAACCGCATTATTGCCTGGTAAGGGGTGACAACTCTAATGAACAAATGCGCATATTTGTATTTTCGTAATACATTTAAGTAATAACCAGTTAATTTAATTCTACGTATTCGTCACCTTAACACTGAAGAATCATTTACGAATGGTCAGTCTGCTTTGTGACGATGTTCATTGCCCTTTTCTATCATCATCCCTTGTATCTGGAAGCGTCGAAAGAACAAGTGTTTTTTGTTTTTGTTTTTTAACTTTTAAAATATCTCTACCGGATACGTGGCGCTTAACATGGCAACTCTCTCAATTCAGTCTCGCCCGTCATCTCTGACATGGATACTTTTATTTGTTTAGCTAATCACTTAGTATCATAAGATCCATCACCCGCCCGTCCTCATCAGTCTAGTAAAACTCTTTGCACCTCTTTCCAACCTGCCAACATCTGTAGCAAGTTGAGAACATCCCACCAGATCGCATATTCCAAATGAGGTCTGATTAGAAGAACAAGGAAGTTTTTGCGTCTTTATTCTGATAGTTCCGTTAATAATGAATTTAATTTTCCGTTCGCTTTAATTACTACTTGATTTTACACCTTCTTTTTTCTTAAGGTTATTTTCACAATAGACAATAAAACTATCACTCACCCAAAGTCTTAGCATTACTATGACCCATAGAATTCGCTTTCGTTTAAAGTTCAGTTACTACCCATCAACCCGTTTATTTAACCTCTTTGAAGTTCTGTAGAATTAACTAATGTCTTGATCAGAATTGGCGCTGCCATATGTCTTGAAATGGTCAGAAAACTTCTTTAATTATTCACTAATTCATTTGCCCCAGGATGGATCCTTGAACTACTCCACTTCTTAGATCTTCCCGTGAAAGTCGTGGTACCATCTATAGCAGAGCATCGGTCTTTCCGTTTGAGCAGTGGACGGGTAAATCGCCACTAATTCCGTCACCTTCAACTGTTTGGATTAGCAGGTGATGGGAAACTGTAAAATTCGCTTTGATAAAGTCTACGAATCTGACATTAACTGCAGAGCCTGTATCAAAGTCGTCGCATACCGCTTTAAATCTTAAAGATGACTGATGAGACGAAAATCCTTCCAGAAAACCACGTACTCTTATCAAAGAAACGGCTGTAGCAGCCCTGGCCGCACTTTAGCGGACGAGAGACTGACTAACAGCACGTCTAAGAATTCCTAGGGGGACCATACCATTGGGATCTGCTGATTCATTTCTCTCCGCCAAATCTTAAATTATCGATTTTGCCTCTTTGTTAATAACTAAACATTGAGTTGTTGGTGCAAAACTACCTGTTCCCTTTCATCGAATGGTTACCTAACAAATGAGGTTAATCCACGTCTTGATAAGTCGTCATTTGCACTCTTAGCACTGATGTTAAATGGTAAGTAGTAGCAATATACGTCACAATTCGGCTATTCTACAGCATGCAGAAAGAAGCCATTATGATTGATATAAGGGCCATCCGTGGAAGACAAATAGCCATCGATCTGATTAATATTACCACTATTAACTACACTCGCTGATTATTAGCAATTTTATTAATAAATATATATATTTTTTTTTTTCTGACATCCAGCCGAGCTGTTAGCCAATTTGTAATTATGACTCTTATTAGTAGTAATTGTAGAAAGCTCTGAAATTGTCCATGCTCAGGAACTTCTAATTATCGAGTATTCACCGAGGGTTTGGCAGAGTTTCGCGAATGCTATCGCCGGAAAGAAGCCACCATTTTCGCCCCGTCTCTGTGGAAGGAACAGCAGACCGATGCCTGCCAACCGGCAAGGGAAGAGAGAGGCGCGCCACCGGCCACCTTGCTTCTCAGAAACCAAGACATCTGGTTCTTTGTCCTCGCTCCGCAACTGGCCATGTTCCTTCCTCTCCCGTCGCTACGTTTGTGCTACACTCGTGAACCGAATTCAGTCGCAGCGCCGGTCCATTAGCCAACCATTAACGAAAAGTTAGCGGTCGACAGGCTCAAGTTACCCGCCCCTGTTTTCCCGAACCGCCGTTGTTGATGGAGACGCGGCGCTCAGCCGGGCCGACTGATTTGATCGAGTCCGTGCAGTTGTAGGGGGGAAGGGAGGAGCTGATGATATTTCCTAAACTCGTCGGTATTTTGTCTCGCGACATGTGCGCGGCGTATGTGCGGCGGGGGGGCTTTATCCAGCGGACCCGATGGCGACAGTAAATTGTAGTTTCGGAAAGTTTAGCGGGCAGTCGACAAACGAGAATTGCCACCACCAGTTGCTGACGTCGGCCGAAGTCCGTCGTTCGGAGATGCGTGCAGAAGACCTTCTTTCTGGCCCAAGGAGGGGTTGTGACGGGGGTTGTTTTCGGAAAGCCGAGCGCACCAAATCAAGCTAAAACAAGGGGACAGGAAAGTCTTGACACCAGCCAGTGAGATGGACGACGAACGCCGCCGCGCGGCCAATACTAAATGGTCGAAAAGCATTTCTTTGTAGCCGCCGCCGCCTCCTCCTCCTCCTCCTGTTCTGTTTGTTTACTCTGCCTCTCGGAATCTGTTTCGAAAAGGTTCAGCGAACAACTCGCTAACTGCGAGGCTGTTTTCCTTGAACAACCGAGACGCGCGTGCGATCGGTGTGTAAACACAGCGCCCCCTGGGGGCCGGCTGCTGATGCCTTGTTAGCGATAATCTAGACAGGCGAAATTCCGCGTCGGATCGCGGGCCTCAGAACTCTCACTCCAGTGAGATTGTTCGAGACGCCCTCCCGCCGAGTTCCGAGTTCTGACCCCCCCCCCCCGCGTTTACCGCCGGTTGGCTTCCCTTCTCAGCCTTACCTGGGACACATCGACTTTCCGAGGCCGGCGTAAATATCCCGGGGAACTGTGGAGTCTCGGTCCTGATAAAGTTTTGAAAAAGATCCAAGACAAATTCACAAATCGCATATGGCGAGAATTTCTGCATAGATATTGGTTATAAAGTTGCTGCTCCTTCGCAAAGGATATTCCATATTGGTAATTACTGAGAGGAGGAAAATGAATAATTAAAACCAAAGCTACTTTTAGACTCTGCGGTTGGGACGGCGGATTTAGCTTAGCACGCAGCGACATGGGCTTATCTCTACTTTCGTCTTACATTGATAGCCGGTTTCTAGGTCACTCGGCTAGTTGCACTTAACGCAATTAATGACCGTGCCCCAGGGAAACCAATTTTCTTTCACCAAGCGCAGGATTTTAACTATTAATGGTATTCGAATGTTTATGAAAATAAAGGATGTTTAGATCAGTGCCTTCCACGTGCGACAGGGCGGTGGACGCCATGCCGCTGTACATGGTGACTGAGAACAGGTGTAAGAAGGACGGAACATCAGTAATGGATGGAGATCGACCAGGACGCCCCAGCACTGCCATATGTTGCAGCATGACGATGCAAGACTTTGAACAGACTTCACCTTGAACCTCTCCGATTTTCAGTTCTTTGGACCCCCCCCTCCTGAAAGATGGTCTCCAAGGTCGAAAATCTGCCAAACAAGCAAAACAGTTGTGACTCACACAGCAACCGAGAATCTCCTAAAAGGATGGTATCAACAAACTTGTGAGTCGTTGGACTACACCTAGCCCCTTAATTGTTCTATTCATTAATCGTCTTCGCTTTCTTATTTGACCTCCAATGGCGAAATAAAAGAATCGCTTTTTACATCTGTATCCATACCTTTCTAGATGGATCCAATAATGTCGTTAGTCGCCTCACTTTTACCCGCTGAATCTGAGCCAACAAACTGGGGCACGACGGCCAGAAGATCCACCTTTAGCTTCCATTTAAACCTGCGGTCTTGGATTTATTTTGATTTATCGAGCTTATAAACGAAATTACATAGCAGTTGGTTACCCTGACGACTCTAACTTTAACCATTTTTATTTCAAAAGAATTTAAAAAAAAAAACAACACACATCTTGGAATACTGGTGGTTTACTGTTGTAATTGGGAAATAATAGTTTCAACTCTAGTGAAGTGCAGAGTAAGAAAACCATCAAACTTGTCCGCGGTCTAGAGCCGAAATTAACCCGTCCACAACCACGTGTGATTTTGGCTTTCAATGAGCCTTGCAACAAACTTTCCGGCGCAATTGACGTCACGTGTCGCCAAGACTCAAGACGTTCGCGAAGGCGGTCATTCTAATACAGGAATGCTGTTGATATTACCGGGATGGGTGGCCAACAATTTTTTTGGATTATAATAGATTATAGAGCTTTTATAATATATTTAAAGAGCCGATATAGGTTTTTACAAAGCCCCCGTTGCGTATACACATGTTTTCGGCTTTTTAATTGATTCACGTACTCACTAACAACCATTGTCGGTGTCATATGGTAAAGAGACCCTCATAGGTAAGCGGCCGGCTTATGGTAAAGCGACGCCTATCCATCGTTCTATCAGTTTCCATCCCGTTTTTATTGGTTGACGGGTGTAAGCCTCTTACTTCGATCAAATATGCCAAAGCGGTTTTACACCAGGTAGAGGAGGTCATATTAGTTGCATTACAGAGTGACTAACAACGGAATTAAACTGCTGAAGGTTAGATTAGTGAAGAACACCGGAAACTTTCTCTATTCGATTTACCAGTTTTGAGAGAGAGAGAGAGAGAGAGAGAGAAAGATATGGAGAAGAGAGAGAGAGAGAGAGAGAGAGAGATGGATAGATGGATAAGGAGATAGTGATAAAAGAGAGAGAGATGGATAGATGGAGAGAGAGAGAGAGAGATGAATAGAGAGTTGGAGTGAGAGAAGAGAAGAGTGAGATGGAGAGAGAGAGAGAGAGAGGAGAGGGGGAGATGGAGAGAGAGAGAAGAGAGAGAGAGAGAGAGAGAGAGAGAGAGAGAGAAGATGGAGATGAGAGAAGATAGAGATAGAGATGGAGAGAAGATAGGAGAGAGAGATAGAGAGAGATGGCGGCTAGATAGCGATTCTCTGAAGCTCTTCGCTCGAGAATCGTCTAAGCTCTGATAGAGAATTCCTGAGATATATGTCGCTGCAGAGAGAGAGAGAGATATTTCTGCATCTCTCTTCTCTCTATAGCTGAGCGATCCTTTCTCGCTCTCAGGATCTCTCTCTCTCTCCGCGCTCAATCTCCTTATCGTTCTTATGTTTGGCTTTCACCCCTTCCCCCCAATTCCCTCCTCCTAGTATTTTTTTTTTTTTTTTCTTTTCCTGGATTTCCCTTCCTCTCTCCCTTCCCCCTTTTCCTTCCCTTTCGCCCTCCCATCTCTTACGCCCCTCGTCAGTTTTTAGGATTTGAGCGCCAGAGCTGAGAAAATCGCCCACTGGAGGAGGGAGAGGGGGCAGCGAGTGCCGTCAATATCCAGCCGCAGGTGTCGCGCAGGAGGGAGTGCGGCTCCACCACCCTGACAGCACTCGACATATGCGTGCTGACCGAGGAGACACCCTGTTTACATTGCGCTGAGCCGACCGTGGCGCGGGGCGCAAACTTCTGTGTAACCGCGAAGAGTAAACACCGAGCCGCGGGAGATAGGAAATAGCAACGCGGCGAAAGGAAAGCGGACTGGCTGTTTCGCGGCGAACCTTGGAATGCAAGCGGATTTTTAGAATGCATTAAAGAAAGAAAGAAATGTCTCTAAACAACGAAAAGGGAGGGGGGAGACAAATAATAAACTTGATATAATGTCACGGCAGCAGAACTGCCGTCCGTAATGTATCCCGTGTTCTGACGTTGGACAGCCCTCTGATTAAGGAAATGTGAGGCAACATTTTTAAAGAAGAAAATGCTGGGGGACAACTGATGCCTGGGTGCGACCGACCGACAGCCATCCCCACCTGTCCGTGATTCCGAGTCGTGGACGAACTTCTATGATAAGCTGCTGCATTATTTGCTAGCTCCCACCAAGTTCTTGGCACTTAAATCATTAATTTTCCCATTTCCGCGAATGTTGCATCTGCCGGCTCCTCCAGCTAAATTTGGAAGCCCGGCCCGACTAACGGCTACATGCCGGTCGGATCTGGACAATGGGGCAAAACGGTGTAAAGGGGAATTCGTCGCGCCACGTCCTACTTGTGACGTCATCCCTCGTACTGAGCCGTGAGAAGTGGGTGGGGGGAACGACGGCATCGCTGAAGGTTCGAAGCTTAGGGAGAGAAGAGTTGCTTCTTTCTCGTCATGGGGGTTATGACCCCCCCCCAACACACACACACACCCCCCCCACCTTAAACTAGAAGTTACAAAATATCATAGGATTAGAAGAAGTCTTGCTAAGCAGATAACCGATTTCTTTGTTTGGATACTGAAAACCGTCAAAATGAACATTAACGCCCATCGCAAATCCGTTTGTGTGTGTGTGTGTGTTTTTTTACAAGTTTGTGTCAATCCATGTTACTTGATAGATTAGCATTTCTCAAACCTGGCCCCGGGCGCCTTCCTGCATTATAACATAAGCGGACAACAAGAAAATTGGTAGCCTTGTGTAAGCTAAGTCTTCCTGACTCCTCGTGGCTTCACTGGGTCCTTAAATGGCGGGGAAGGATCCAAAGTAAAACGTGTGATGAATTGTCTGCAGGTGCCCGACGTCCTCTCGTCATCTCTCGTCCTTTTTATGGCTCGTGAATCTCAAATGAGCGCAGGCTTCGCACTGAAATAACGGAGGAATCAGTTAGTTGTCCCGAGAGCTCGAACAAGAGAAATGAAACATTTAAAGTCCGTATTTTCTTGTACTGAATTAAACCTTTGAGGAGACAAATTAATAAAATACATCGTTTTATTGGTTTCTTTTTTATTCTACAGCGTCGTCGTCGGTCGGCAGGAAGTAGAACCGGTGTTTGTACGCACTCGGTTGACCGTGGACTCGGATGGCTAGCAGACTCCGGGGATGATTCGGGCTTCTTCACGGCCGGCCGGCAGGGCCCCCCCCCCGGTTTGGTGGCTCAGAGGAGACAAACTGTCCCTCGCCAGTCGGCAGCGCCATTTTCGGTCAATAGAAACTACGAAATTATAACTGAAAATATAAGACCACTGAGTAGGGATAACGCGAGAGACGTCATTAGCTGTGTTTATTTAAGCCAATCAGATCGACACGAAGAAAATCGAATGGATGGGTTGACTACATTCACGCTTTCTTAGAATTTAACTTAAGCAGGAAATGCGTTAAAAGTTTGTTGTTTTTTTTTAATATTAGGACCCGCACATGGTTTAATTTTTACACTGCGACTTAAAATCATAAACAGTAGTGGCATCTGAAGTATAGTTGAATGGAAATCAGAAGAAAGAAATATTTTTACGTATGCATGAAAACAAGCACTCGTCTGCTTGACTTTTCGCACAACAAAAATTTGCTAGGACTTATTATTCTAAAATATTGAAATTCCCTGTGTATTAAGGAATATCTAATCTTGATAATATTTTTCTTGATTAAAATGCATGATGAGGTAAATAAATTTGAAGAGTTGATAAGTTAAATTCGCGTGCTGTGTATGATTCATGCCAAAAATCCTGAAAATGGGGTGTGAATCATACGCGAGGTACTACTGACGACAGGAAAAAAATCATGTTCTATTGGCTTTTAACCTTGGCGAAGCTATTAAAATCCCGTAATTGAGCCCGCGTAGGGGGTAATATAGACGCTGGTATTAATCAGTAAGGTTTAGAACATACGGATAGGTAACTAGATAAACCATACAGAATTTTATTGTATTTGCTTATGGAATTCGAACCAAAATAAGGCAATTAAAACAATCTTCATAATAAAGGAAAACACCTAAAGATGTATACGTACAACTGTATTGAAAATATGGACCTCTCCATTGTTTATACTACCTACTCTGCCGTTAGGGGTGGTGTATGGATACCCTCCCTTTGTTACGAATACAGGGATCCTGCTGATGAGTCTTTTATGCTTTTATGTGTTGAAATGGTAATGACATCATCTGAAATGTTCACATTTATTTAAATTGTTTTGTTTACCGCCACACACACACACACACACACCTCTCTCTCTCTCTCTCATCATCATCATCATCATCATCATCTCTCTCTCGCTCTCGCATCATCATCATCATCATCATCTCTCTCTCTCTTCATCATCATCATCATCATCATCTCTCTCTCTCATCATCATCATCATCTCTCCTCTCTCATCATCATCAATCATCATCATCTCTCTCCTCATCTCATCATCGCTCTCTCTCTCTCATCATCATCATCATCATCATCATCATCATCTCTCTCTCTCATCATCATCATCTCTCTCTCTCTCTCATCATCATCATCATCATCATCATCTCTCTCTGTCTCTCTCTCTCTCTCTCTCTCTCCTCTCTCCAGCTCTCCTCTCTCCTCTCTCTCTCTCTCTCTCTCTCTCTCTCTCATCTCTCTCTCCTCTCCGCTTCTCTCTCGCTCTCTCTCTCTCTTCCATCTCTCTCGCCATCTCTCCCTCTCAAAAGTTATAATGGAAGGTAGTGAATAAGAAACAAACCCAGCCCAACTACAATAACCCGTGTAACTTATCGTGTCGAACTCCACCTAGTTGCACTAATATTCTGCTCTGATTTATCATGACAGTTTTGGTTACTGATTCGTGGACGTGTTAGTTGCACGATATCAGTTTTCACACAGTGTCGTGTGACCGGCAGTAGTAGTATAAGTATAAGATATAAACTTGGTCCATTTTGTGTGTGTGTGTGTGGTGTGTTTGTGTGTGTGTGTGTGTTGTGTGTGTGCTGAAGGTTGCTGGACGACGTCATATTTGGTCTACCATACTAGAATACTGACATCTGAGAGACAGTCAGTTACCAGCCAGAAAAAACTGTCATCTTTGGTCGGCCTGAAGAGAACTAATTTTAAAAGTTTAAAGCTAACTCTTCAAATTAACCCACTTATGCACTGTAGTTGTCACTCAGCTTTCCAAATGCTCGGCATTAGCATTTTTGCTTGTTATTTCTTTTACTTCAAAGTACAGCACAGAAGTAAAGCCTAAACGTAGAAGTACTCGTTCATGGTTTTCCCTTGGCTTAGGGTTAAGTTTGGATTCCTCGCCGTATCCACGGCGACCCTGTACTACTCAATAAGGCGGAAGTAACCAGCCGGTGCGAAGCCAGAGTTTCACTAAACTGACAGCCATCTTTGCCAGTTCATGTATTTGGCAAACTGGGGTCCAGTTGCTTGAATTTATTAAATAAATGGCAAAATGCGTAAAATAAGCAATTTTTTTCCCTTTCTTTCTTAGATTTAGCATAGCATAACACAGGGTGACCGGTGTCAGTGCCCATTTTAAAATGTTTATAAATTGTATTTTAGATGGGGTGGAGACTTCATTCTTGTGCTATTTTAAAGGTAAATCTAAGCCCCCATCCTTCACGTGACTGGTAGGTCGGCAGGCGACGGACCCATCTAACTCCGCGAGACTCTCGCCAACGAGAGAGTGATGGGGGTGTCCCGGGTAGTTTCTCCTCACCCCCCTTGGGGTTTGGGCGTGTGTTGAAATCTGATTGCAAATCAGGGTAAACCGGCATAAGAGCCATCTCCCAAACGACACTGGAATAGACTTTCTAGGTCCAGTAGAACAAAAGCTATAGCATTTTAAATGGGCGTGGCTTTTCCATGACGGTGTATCTGTGTCCGGGTCTGATGGAGCAAGTTCTGAGACGTGAGGATGTGACAGTAAAACATCTATCTTCACGGTCAGCTGTTAATTCTCTTAGTCCTTCTATACCTGTTAGTTAGTAAGCGACTCCGTTGCAAAGCAGACAACTAAAAGGTAAGACCGGTAGCAATAATAATAATAATAATATTAATAATAATAAATAATAATAATAATAATAATAATAATATATAATAATAATAATAATAAACAAAGTAACGAACAAATATAGCAATTGAAAATAAGATTTTAAAAAAAAAAAGCAAACTAAACCTTTTATTCCTAACCTTAACCCTGCCCCGTCCCGCTGGCGGACACGCTGTCCGGTCGAATAGTACAGCGGCGGCCCAAAAATATGGCGTCACCCCGAAATAATTCGGGTTCTTGTTAGAGTGTAACCTATACCGTGGTGACTAATGCGACGTTCCAGCGTTTGTTTTTAGTTCTGATTCATCATCTACATATTTCTTTAGTCAAAGTAACAGTATGCGGTTTACCGCATCCCCTCCCCGTAGTGGTATCTCCACAAGAAATAGCAGCCAGCGTTCGGGGTGCTGAGTTCAAAATGCTTACCTATGTATTAAAATAAATGAATTCCGACACAGAAGCAAAGGTACGGAGGAAAATCAGTATTTTTTTTTTTTGAAAAGGAGATAAAATAAGGTGCATCAGGGAAAATAGGCTATGGATTCTATTCCTGGGCTACATAAATCGAATTGGTCTTCTCTTAACCTGCTTCTCCCATCTTTCCTCACCTCGAATGGATACCATGTGCGTTAGCAGCAAGCATCTCCACATTTACCATCTATCTTTCTGCTTCTATCCCTTTCTCTTTCATAATCTACGCGCTATCAAGGAACAATG
>JACATO010000785.1:22500-62952 GCA_018389105.1 Nautilus pompilius | reverse complement strand
CATATATTCTAGATTCATCACACATAAAGTGAAAATATTTCAAGCCTTTTTTGTTTTAATTTTGGTGATTACGGCTTACAGATCATGAAATCAAAAATCCACTATCTCAAATATTAGAATATTTCATAAGATCAATAAAAAAAGGATTGTAGAATATATAATGTCGAACTTCTGAAAAGTGTTGATTTATGCACTCAATTACTGGGTCGGGGCTCCTTTTGCACGAATCACTGCAACTGCATCAATGCGGCGTGGCATGGAGGTGATCAGCCTGTGGCACTGCTGAGGGTTATGGAAGCCCAGGTTGCTTTGATAGCGGCGCCTTCAGCTCGTCTGTATTGTTGGCAGGTCAGGCGAATTGGCTGACCAATCAAGCACAGTAATACCAGGGTGAGCAAACCAGTTACTAGTAGTTTTGGCACTGTGGGCAGTGGGCCAAGTCCTGCTGGAAAAGGAAATCAGCATCTCCATAAAGCTTGTCAGCAGATAAGAATTAGTACGTACTCCCAAAATCTCCTGAAGACGGCTGCCGTTGACTTTGAACTTGATAAACACAGGGGACCAACACCAGCAGATGACATGGCACCCCAAATCATCACTGACTGTGGAAACGTCACACTGGACTTCAAACAACTTGGTTTTTGCGCCTCTTCACTCTTCCTCCAGATTGTGAGACATTGATTTCCAAATGAAATGCAAAATTTACTTTCATCTGAAAAGAGGACTTTGGACCACTGAGAAACGGTCCAGTTCTTTTTCTCCTTAGCCCAGGTAGGAAAATTCTGAGGTTGTCTCCGATTCAGGAGTGGCTTGACACTAGGAATGCGACACTTGCAGCCAATTTCCTGGATACATCTGTGTGTGATGGCTCTTGACGCATTGACTCCAGCCTCAGTCCACTCCTTGTGAAGCTCCCCCAAGTTCTTGAATCAGCCTTGCTTGACAATCCTCTCAAGGCTGCGGTCATACCTCTTGCTTGTGCACCCTTTCCTACCATACTTTTCTCTTCCAGTCAACTTTCCACGAATATGCTTTGATACAGCACTCTGCTAACAGCCAGCCCTTTTAGCAATGACCTTTTGTGGCTTACCCTCCTTGTGGCGGATGTCATTGAGTGTCTTCTGGACAACTGTCAAGTCAGCAGTCTTCCCCATGATTGTGGTTGTGTGTGTTGGACCAGACCGAGAGATTCATGGGATTTATACTGCATAAATAGTGATTTAATCAAACTCAAAATGGAATATTACAAGGTCTGTCAAAAATGTACCCGACCTTATGTTAGGAAAAAAAATTACGTACTTGGTGGGGTTCAATTGCTAATCCTCCTCGAGGTAGGCCCCTTGTGCCTTCACACATTTAGCCCAGCGATCCTTCCACTGTTCGATGCACGTCTGGAATGCTTCTTCCGGAATGGCTCTCAATTCCGCCGTCGCATTCTGCATGATCTCCTCTCGACTCTCAAAGCGGGAGCCTTTCAGTGGCATCTTCATTTTTGGGAACAACCAGAAGTCAGGAGGAGCCATGTCTGGAGAGTATGGAGCCTGGCGAATGAGTGAAATGCCTTTCTTTGCCAAGAAACCTTTGATCAGCTGTGACGAATAGGCCGGGGCGTTGTCATGATGAAGCTGCCAGTTTTGCGAGTCCCACAGATTCTGTCTCTTGTGCCAAACTGCATCACGAAGAGGTCGGAGGACTTCCTGATAGTACTCCTTCATAACCGTTTGTCCATCTGGTGCGCATTCGTGATGCACAACGGCTCGGTAGTCGAAGAAAACAGTCAGCATCACCTTGATTTTGCTCCGGATCTGATGTTGGGTGTTTCCACTGAGATGACTGAGCTTTGGTTTCCGAGTCGTACCCGTACACCCACGTTTCATCTCCAGTTATCACGGTATTCTGGATCTCTGGATCCCTGTTGGCAGTATCCAGCAGGTCCTGCGCAACCTCAAGACGAAGTTGTTGTTATTCCTGAGAAAGCAGCTTGGGCACAAATTCGCTGCCGCTCTGTGCAAGCCCAAATCCTCCTTTAAAATTGCATGTGCAGAATCTTTACTGATCCCAACCTCGTCACCAATTTCCCGTACCGTCAAACAACGATCCTCCATTATCAAGGTCCACACTTTCTCGATAACAACTGTATTGCGGCTTGTTGACGGCCTCCAGGAACACTGGTCACTCTCCACCGGTGTGCGGCCATCTTTGAACCTGTTGTACCATTATTTTATTTGGGAAACACCCATGGCATTGTCACCAAAAGCCTGTTGAATTTTGCGAATTTTTTTCTGCTTTGGTATCTCCAAGCTTTTGGCAAAATTTGATGCAAGATCGTTGCTCCACATGTTCCGTCATCACGTCGAATTGAAAATGCGACGAGTAAGTAGTACAGCACCTCACACGATGGCTACCTGACAGTGGATGACTCATCCAGCAAGTCCGCAAAAAACTACGCATGCGCATGAAGGCATGCGGCTCCACTATGCACATTTTTGCCTCTCTAACATCATTACTTCCCACGGGAAAAAAATAAAGTCGGATACTTTCTCGACAAACTTGTATAATATTTTGAGATACGTTTTTTTTTATATTTTTTTTAGCTGTGGGCCGTAATTATCAAAATTAAAATTAAAAAATGCTTGAAAATTTTTAGTTTACATGTAATGAGTCTAGAATATATGCAATTTTCACTTTCTGAAATAACTGACAAAAAACTTTGAACTCTTCCACGATATTCTAATTTTTTGATATTCACCTGTATAAATATATACACACACACACATATACGTAATAATATCTTATCTAATATAATTTACACACACATTCCTTAATTAATTGAACTACCTGAGTTCTCTAATAAATTTTTAAAACATCTCTACATTTAAAAATAAATTTTAACGTAAAGGAATTATTTTATTTTCATTTTTTATATAACTTAAGCAAAATGGCCATTGTGTTTTTTATTTAATGTAGTTGACAGATAAAAGATCGGACGGGTATTTAAGTATTTAAGTTCAGATGAAATGTAAACGATTGTGAGATTCTAAACAATAATTAAACTTAATATTTCTAATAACTTAAGTTTGACAAATAATTTTAATTTACGCCATGACTGTATAATAACTTTCCAACATTATTAAAAATCAAATAAATTTCAGAAATTAAAAGCGCGACACTATAGCTCTTCTGTCAAGAAGACAGCAAAAAATTTCGGTGCCTCATAGTTGTGCAAAATGGTGTCTGCGGCCTTCGCCTGGTTTCCATATCTCTACTTGATTCACTCAAACTTCAGAGAGGAATAAAGCCGAACGATGGTCTCTGAAACATCGACAGGCGCACATTTGGTCTGGAACCTACGAAGGGTGCGGCCTTGCAACGTTTTTCATCAAATCTAAGGTGTATAATGGCGACTTGCCGTTCTGTCCCTCTATCCCTGGATGTGGAAGTAGGGAGCTACCACGAAATGCTCGGTGTATCCTGACTTCGGCTGAGCTAGCGAAATTCCCAACTAGAACCCTTTATGTTTATGGCGTGGGATAAAACCGGAAAGCTCGGGGAACGTTCAGTTGTCGTGGCGGTAGAGAAAAGCGAGAAGGGCGCGTGTGTGGGGTAGGCCGAGCCGAGTGGACTCCGACCGGGAATCGAACTCTGACCCTTCCTCTTAGCAATCCATCGCCGTAGAGACGGTGATTAACAAAAAAAAAAAAAACAAAACAAATATAGAGATATTTGTCACCAGAACTGTTTAATAGAAAGTCTCTCTACTATTTAAAATATATTAGTAATCGGCAGAAGTATAAGGCGTTAAAAATATAGTAAATTATATTGTATAAAATGCATTTTATTTTTTCATCTACCGATATGAAATGAAGTTTTATACATTTAACCCATTTCGATCATTTAAATAATTTATATTTGCATAAACTAATACTCATAGAGTTGAGACATTAAACTGTTTTAAAACGTGAATACTGATAATCCATTTATTTGTTTTATAAACAAATGAATATTCTAAAGATCTAATTATAGATTATCCTATACGAAATTAAGAATAATAACATTTATTTGTTTTAATTTTAAAAAATTGTACTTTTTAATTTATTCTTCTCTAAAACCTCTCATGTTTTAATGAAAGTTTCTTTCCTTTGCATCTTTATATGTTTTTGCTGTTGGACACTCTCTGTAGAAACGGCTACAAATAGGGAAATGCCAGATATTAGCATCAGATACTGGTCACGTGTTTGTTTTAAACAAGTTTATATTTGCAGTTGACCTTAAATCATCAGCAGTAGATTCGTATATCTATCCCCATCTTGTACTGATGCAGAAATCTAATCTATACCAGCCGACTGCTCAAATGGAGACTTTCGCGTTTTCGGTCTCCTTTGATGTTTGTCTACCTTAATCCTTGGGTGCTGGACTGCGCTATGCTAAGATAAGTAGCTTTCGTCTTATCAGACCAAACTTTAGATACAATTAAACAGCCAATTATGTTGGATACGCTATAAAAAAAAAGGTGCTGGGAATTGGTAGAAAGTAAAATTTCAAAAAAAAACAATGAATATTCTTGAAAACACACCAGCTTTTGATGTCCACGTCCCCGAATAACGTAAGGTTACATATATAAATATGGCTACAGGGACAAAGTACACAGAATACCCGCCTGTTGTCGTCGTACCTGCATGAAGTCTACGTCGCGAAGACTGACAAAGGCTGTGGCACTAACTCTGGCGATGGGACCAGCTCAACAGCTCGTCTCAAACCAGCTCGAAAGAGTTGAGATCAGCACTTATGAAAATCAAGCACATTGAATGAAGTTGTCTTAAGAATTTTTGTACCGACCTCGCTGTGATGAGACGAGCATTTTCAATTAAAACATTGGATATAGTCCAGATCGTTGCAGAACAGAAAGAAACGAGAGCAAAATACAGCTTCTAGGTGTTCGCACCAATTCAGTCCAGGACCTCGCCGCCGCCACCATCAAATACGTCGCCAAACTGTTTATGTGGTCCAGACAAAACCCTAAGCTGAAATAAAAAATTTTTTAAAAAATGACAAAATTAATTGCGACGCCTCTGAGAGAATTACTATTGTTCCATAGAGTTCGGGCATACATACCTGTGCAAATTACTGACGTGCGTGACAAAATTAACGTGGTAAGAACCGTACGTCTAAACATTTTGTGCTGTCTGTTCGGAGCGTCCTGATTTTGGTGATAGGATTTCGTATTCTTACAACTACTGTCGTACCTTTAATCACTCGAGTAACGATTCTCCGGACGGCTTGTTGGCTCTGATGCCTTATCGTAACATGGAATCGGCTCGGCTTATAATTTGGTTCTAACTGTAGCTCCATGAGATCACGCAAGAAAGTTTTATTGTGGACACGTGGGCGGCCGGTGGCGGGTCGCGACTTGTCTTTGGAGATGACTTCGTAACCCGTAAAAGTGCACTCTTTACCTGCTTGTTTCAACGGTAGGATCTTAACAGGCCTGCATAAAGATACAATAACCGGACACAGCTGCATGCACTCTCAGCATATCCGATGGCATCATAACGTATTTCATAATTGTCGAAAAACTGAGTTAACCCTTTAAACAGTAAATATATAATTTCATCGAAATCATACTAGCTTTCATATTTCTTGAAAAAGTCTTTGCATTGTCAAAAAATGAAGTATATACAAGCATATATGCATTGTATACTATACAGTGAACCAACTTTCAGTAATCAGTCAACAGAGCTAGTTGCTGAAATGTTTATGTCTGTAATGGATCAACTATCGTTTTTGTCTTTTGTATTAATCATGCAACTTTATTAAGCATGGATATTACTGCCAAAAATACTCAAACATAGTTTGAGATTGCTAACATTTTAATATGATATATATGCATATATACCAGGTTATTTTGACTTAATAAATGCGTTTGAATAATTTTTGTTGTGTAAGAGCTACAACGGAGGAAAATCCATTGCGGTTTTTAGGAGCATGGGGATGATTTGAGAGAGAGAGAGAGAGAGAGAGAGAGAAGAGAGAGAGAGAGAGAGAGAGAGAGAGAGAGAGAGAGATGGAGATAGAGAGAGAGAGATGGAGAGAGAGAGAGAGAGAGAGAGAGAGAGAGAGAGAGAGAGAGAGATGGAGATAGAGGAAGGAGAGAGAGATGTAGCGAGAGATGGAGAGAGAGAGAGAGAGAGAGAGAGAGAGAGAGAGAGAGAGGAGAGAGAGCGAGAGAGAGAGAGAGAGTAGAGGATGGAGATCGGGAAGGTAGAGAGAGATGGAGCGAGAGAGAGAGAGAGAGAGAGAGAGAGAGAGCGAGAGGAGAGCGAGAGAGATGGCGATAGAGGAAGGGAGAGAGAGAGATGGAGAGAGAGAGAGAGAGAGAGCGAGAGAGCGAGAGAGAGAGAGCGAGAGAGAGAGGAGAGAGAGAGAGCGAGCCGATGGCGATAGAGGAAGGGCGCGCGAGAGATGTGAGCAGAGGAAGGGGAGATGCGAGAGAGAGAGAGAAGAGAGAGAGAGAGAGAGAGAGAGAGAGAGAGCGAGAGAGTGAGAGAGAGATGGAGATAGAGGAGGAGCGAGAGCGCGAGAGATCTGAAGAACAAAGGATTTTCGGAGGGAGTGACTGCAACATTGCAATCACACAGCAGTCCACATTAATTCCAAAGTGATTAAGGTAAATAAATGTATGGTTTCTAGATGCGTCCTAGAGTTTTGACAGTGCCGATTTTACGTTAGCATTGACGTTTTTAATGTGTCCAAATGGCCGGTAGTCACCATTGCAAAAGCCTTGAAAAGTGTTTTAGTTCCAGTTATTTTCGCCATTGTTTAAATTTGGCTTTTGTATTCATTCCGCTGTTAAACAGACATAATAATCTGCTTATATAAACTGGGTTTCGTATTACAAGACAACAAGCCATGTAAATCCGGATTAAAACCTATGAATAAACGACAAATTCTAATAAAATCATATGGATTCAAAACATGCGCAGTCACGAAGAAACAAAATATTTTAAAATGCATTAATAATTCATCTTTTTTCGGTTGTTTTTTTATTTTGGTGACTTAAAATTAATTAACTTTTTAAAGATAGTTGGTACATTGGTTGTTGTTCAGAATTGCTTAATTATCTTTGATCTTGTAATTACTGCAAAATCGTTAAATAAGTTTTAAAACATTATGCATTGGGCCTTCATCAGCAACTTCGCTTACGGCGTCAGTAATTGATGCAGAAGTGCTCGCAATGTATAGATAGCAGGAGGTGCCGCAGTCACGGGAATCCTCGGTGCTAACCAAGTTCTACATTTAGAAAAATCTACTTTCCTGTGAGAAGGAAAAAATAAAACGGGTATCAGGAGATCATTTTTGTGCCATGTCAGCGCTGACAGGACCGTTATGGTTCATGTCGTGCTCTGTTTACTGTAATCTTTCTCGCTGCTGTCGTAGACAGTGAATTCTAATGGCATTTGCTTTTGGAAGTTAAATTCTTCTGTGTAGATGAAACATACCACCAACTTTCAGAATTGCTTTTGGCCCCTTAAACACGCACCTCCCTTTCGTCAAGAGAATGATGTCGATTCAGTTAACTAACGGATATGGGCCCGGTTTACTAAATAGTTCTTCGAAGTTTAAAGCATTGTTTTTAAGGCGATTACACTGGACAACAAAATGAAACTTTTTGTCTTCCATCTAGCAAAATGTGGGTGCTGATTTCAAATCTGAAGTCAGAATTTGGCTAGGACGTCAGGTTTTCGAGATATGCATAAGGAGGAATTTCACCACTATCACTATATTATGACTTATGTTATATGAACTATATAAAGCTTCAACAACAATATTTGGTATTCAAATGTTTAATGTGAAACACATTTGCAGAGACGCATGAGAAAGACTGATAAAAGCAGTATGGAAGATATGGAATGCATTTAGCTCACACAGTAGGTACATTCCAAATGTTCAAAAATGTTTCAGATACTTGTTTTTGCGCTTATGTGAGGTATCAGTCTCCCTTTGGAGGAACCAACAGTAATCACCCATCATGTTGGGATTGAATTTTGCCCTGATATCTACTTTGCATCACCTTTATGTCTTGGTGGAACCTTTCAACATGCTCATCACTGACAACCCCTAGATTGGTTGGAAAAAAATCAAGATGCGAATGCAGAAAATACATCTTTAGAGACATCCTGGTCGCCATTCGCTGATACGCCATTAGCATGTTTTCCACATACTCAGTATAGTGCTCAGCTCTATATTTTCCAAGAAAGATCTGTACAACTAAAATAAATGCTTCCCATGCTGCAGACTATATTGGATTCAGTTTATTTTTTGAACCCGTCATCACGTATGAGTTCTCGAATTTCGGGCCCCACAAAAATTCCTTCTTTGAGTTTAGCTTCACTTTTGTTAGCACCAAAATTTTCTCTTAGGCACTTGAAACCACCACCGTCTTTATCTATGACTTTGACAAAGGTTTTCATGAGACCGAGTTTGATATGAAGTGGCGGAAGGTAGACATTCTGAGGGTCTACTAATAGCATATGTTGCACATTGTACCTGCCAACTATAGGTTCCTGTCGCATAGGCCAGTCTTTTCGAGTGTAATGGTTGGCATCATCACAGCTGTTCAAAGGGCACAAGAAAAACGTGTTTTCTGTACTCTAGCTGCAAACTGAGGAGGAGAGAAATAACTCTGAGATCACCACAAATTTCCCATTTAAAATCCGAATAACTCATCACTTTCAAAAGGAGTTCCATCGACTCGTACATATCTTTCAAGCCAACTTCATGAGCTATAGGAACCGAATGTTTTTGGTTACCATGATGTAACAGCACAGCTTTAAGGCTTAGTTTGCTACAGTCTAAGGATAACCTCCATTCATCAGTCACGTGCCATAACTAAAAAAACACGTGACGTCCTAGAGCAAAGCGGTTTGCAGATTTGAAATCAGCGTGCGAAATACTACAAAGTATTCATGATAGTGTTCCTGTGGCAAAATCATCGTTGTCCAGTGTTATCTGTAGCGTAGATTGGCTTTTAGAAACGGTTTCTCCCGTTTTCTGCATTACCAAAAGAAAGTATAACCGCAAATAACTTTATTTGTAAAACAATTAACTTACCACGGCTGTGTGCCATTGACAAATTCGATAGAAACAAGGAACCTGTAATTATGTCATAATGCATTTTCTGCGAATTCTATATAATAAAAACCTAAGATTTTGTTTGGCAAAAATTCTTCTAGAAGGTTATCAGAGTTCGTCCACATCGTGTTTAAAGCTTCACTTACATAAAAGAGTTACATTTCTAGCTAATAATTAAACTATCATAGAATAATGTATCTAAAAAAAAAATAAACCACACATGTAGAAATTTCTACACCTCAGAAGATGCAGAACAAATTTATTTCGTATGTTAAAATTTGCATAGTTTCCGTCTCTTTGTATTTTGCAAGGAACAATCTGTCTGACGCTATATATATATATATATAAGTTTACGATGGCTAAATTATATTTTTTTAAAATAAGGAATTGTAAATGACTGCTGCAGGGATTTTCATCAAATATTTAGTAAATTCCAAAGTCTGCATAGGATATATAGTGTATTACTATAATCTACCGCTGTATTCATGTCAGTCAGTAACTTCTCGCGCCATCTTATTAGTTGTTACAATCTACTCGCTTTTCCTCACCAGGGTTCCGTCTAACAGTCGACAGGATTAGTTCAGAAATAACACAACGGTGTTCTTTTAATTCATTTCATAGTATGCTTGCACCGTACACCCCCCTCCAGATCTAGACCTCAAAGAAGGGTATAATGTGCACGCTCTACTACATTCAAGTCAGCATGTACCCCGTCACGGAGGATTTTAAAACGTTAGATGTTCCTGGAACTCGCCGACCCGCTGCTATAACATTTAACAGACGCGCCCCTATAATTAAATGTCCGGTAAAATTGAGTCCCCAAAAACATACTATTATAAAGGGACCGTTTTATAATTCCGTTTATCACAATCAAAATAATTAACATACCACGCCCACCTCCTTACACCGCGCTGTGTGATCGCCTCGATTAGAACTTTTACGTACGAATTCTTCCATTGTTGCGCGCCCACAGCTAGATCATTATCTCGTTATTGGTCATCCGGCGGGGCTCTTCCTTCCTGCCTCGCCTCTAGCTCCTAAATAAACCTCATGAATACCGTCCCTTATGTATTCATCGTTAAACGGAAGCTCGAACCCCTAGGGCGCAGCGAAACTGCATTTTTTTGCTTGTGCCATGACATTTAATCACTCGAAACCTTACGGCGGAGATCAAACGGGTCTCCGACTGAAGCCAGCCCATCAATAACGAGTTTAAAGCCGGTCACCTGGCAACGGCAAAACTATTTCCGTCGTTATTTTGTACTATCATTTTTAAAATTTTCATCTTATTTCTTTCGCATGCCGCTCTCAGCAACTTTCCCCTCTCACGAACAGGCCTGGCCAAAAACTCTGAGTGTTGTTTTGATACTGACGACACATTATAGCATCACGGTAAAACAAAGTACGACCAGGCAAGAACCCTGTTGGCGGCCGGTCTCAGCAAGAATTATTGCCAAATTAATTCAAAATGAAACCAACTCATAGCGAGAACATATCGGTACCTTTTCTGCTTGGTCCGTCTTAGAGAAACAAAATCCGCCTTATATAGCGTTTACCATCTTCCATATTTGGCATCGTGTAAACTATAATTATGCTCTCGATGACTTGAAGACAATTTGTTCTCTCTCTCTCTCTCTCTCTCACTGAAGTGACGTCATCTCTCTCTGTACTGGCGTCATCTCTCTCTCACTGAAGTGACGTCATCTCTCTCTGTACTGGTGTCATCTCTCTCTCACTGAAGTGACGTCTTCTCTCTCTCTGTACTGGCGTCATCTCTCTCTCTCTCTCTCTCTCTCTCTCTCTCTCTCTCTCTCTCTCTCTCTCTCTCTCTCTCTCTCTCTCTCTCTCGAGCTATTACTTGGTGTTCTAAATTAATTATTCTACTTTATTTATAACTTAAGATTATGGTTATAAATGCAAGATTAATTAGTGTTTAAATCTAACTGTGGCGTCTTTGTAAGAGGTACTGTTTTAAGCGCATATAGACACGTGCACTTACGTACGATTCCCTAACTCTTTACCATTCTTTCTCTCTCTACAGCACAATCCCATACTTCCAGTAGGTATCCAATGAAACCAAGACTTATTAATAAAATAACTACAAGAAAAAGGCTTCGATCTTAAGAAGCCGGAAACTCTACATTTTTCCCCAAGTATAAGGCACAGATAGCGCGTGGTCAAGCTTCCGCTGTTATTTACATTCATAAAAAGAGGGTGCGTTGATGGGTCAGCGATGTTAATATACAGCGTCGTTTGGCTGAGCACTTACAGCTTAGAAATAAACCAAGTTACCCGCTGTAGGCGATCAGTCCGGGTTTGGCTTACAAGACAGCAAGATTTCCGGTGTGGTCTGGCTTACTAATCAGCCTGTAGCAAAGTTGATCAGTTATTATCTTGTGTAAACATACGAGTGGATAGGTTATCCGCTTTTACAAAAGGGCTTTGCGAATCGTGAAATGAGTCCACGAAATACCCCGACTTTGTTCAGGCGCAGGAATAAGCTATCAACGGGTCAGTTGCGACTCCTCACCTAGCACTGGTTATTTCGTCACCTTTCTGACCCTCCAACCCGAGAAAGTACCCCTAATCCCGAACTGCCTAAATATTCTTTCCCAAACCTTGAAACTTCTTTGAGCGCGGTTAGGGTGGGATTTTAGACCATTCCCAGCAATTTTCTAAATGTTAGGCCTGGGCTTAGCAATGGTCTTATTTCTGTTCTCAGCTGCCAACTATAAAACATAGTGCTGCCGAAAGTAAAGCCTACAAGACATAATTGCTAATTATCTGAACTGTCTGCAAGGCTTCGTGTTAGGCAATCTATTTGTACCAAAAGATTTATGCTTGAGCAAATAGATTATTGGTGAGGGGAGGTAACCGTTACGCGCGTCAGGGCTCATGGAGAAAAATCATCGATCAATGGTTCTTTACTGTTGGAGACGAGAATTCTGTCTGCGTGTAATACACTGTAACAAAGATTCTCGGATTCGCAGTAAACTTTACTGTAGCCGTCTTTAAGCTTCCGTCAAACACATGGAGCGAAAAAATGGCTTTCAGACTGTTAAATTAATAACGTAATTTAATTGATTTATGGATTATTGATAATCGCTTGTTTCAACGACGACATTAAGCGACTGTATGATATTAAATTAGAGTAAGACATGCTTAGACGTACTTGACATTTTCTGAGATATTGGAATGGCATTTCTCGTTCGGTGTACGCGTGCTGATAATTGGAAAAGTATTTAGTATTTATACTTTTTTTTAAATAGCTACCAACTACAGTAAGCCAATAGAGATCAGCACGGCGTTTGATATAGTTTTCCTACGCTACATCCCGAGGGGAAACGACGCCAATGCGTCACCTGTCATCAGGGCCTTAAACACATGACAGCTTCGAATGGCATCTACCGAATCGTTCTCGTGGTTGATGTACCCACGCTATAAGCAGGAAAATGGCATTCGTTTTTGCACACGACTGGCAATGTTTGTTTTTTGTTGTTGTAGCTTTTTTTTCTTACTTTTGTGAATAAAACATTAAAAAATGTGTTCCATTTTTTCCAGAAAATAATAAGAAACGAAAACCGGAAGTAGCCGGTCTTTAAATCGCGCCGACATACATAACTAGGGATGTTCTAGGTGATTAGAAATAAAATATCGTTTAGTTTTATAAAAGTATATCGAAAAGAACTCCTTTAAATGTAATGGGAGCTCGGGCCGCAGAGAGAGAGAGGAGAGAGAGAGATGGAGAGAGAGAGAGATTGGAGAGAGAGAGAGAGAGAGAGAGAGAGAGAGAGAGAGAGAGATGAGAGAGAGAGAGAGAGAGAGAGAGAGAGAGAGAGAGAGAGAGAGAGAGGAGAGAGAGAGAGAGAGAGAGAGAGAGAGAGAGAGACTCGAGAGACTCTTACTACCCTCTTACTTAATAGCTTCTATTCATCTCGTGCAGCTCTGGTAAATAAATGTATCGGTACGGCGACGAGGCATAGCGCAACGCAACCACAACGAAACCTATAAATCATTCAGGCGTGACCATCCAGGGAAGTCGTCAGTAGCGGATCTCGTGAGGTTTTGGGGGGTCCCCCCGGGGGGGGTTGTACGAAAATTACAGACTTAACTTTTGCCCCTTAACATTTATATGTGTGTGTGTGAGTGTATATGTGCTGGACCAGGAGGTACCCCTACTAACGGACGGATAACTGAGCCAGTAGTTTGACGGATGATGCGAGGACTTAGTAACTAAAAGTCTGTGGGTTTGATATCTGCCCTAACTAACGGAAAAGTTCAGCCACTGTTACAGAATAACAAATAACTTTACTTGATTTAATAATAAACCCGATACTACGCCCACGGAACGAATGTCCTAATAAGGGGACCTGGAAATTTTAATTGAGGGTCAATGGGATATTCCTGAGTAACTTTTCTCCAATGAACAAGTATTTCGCGGCACCTCTCCAGTTGGTCGACCCCCCTTTTTTTTTTTTGGATAAATGTTCTGGTTAAAGGGGCTTCTAGCTGGTCTTTTCTCGATTCCCCGGGGGCCGATCGGAGAGCAGTCAGTCAGTGTCCGTGTTCTTCCGGGCTTAGGCTTCAGTCGGTCAGCGGGAAGCGCTCGCTAACCGACCTAATCGGTGCCGGGTGTGGGTGGCGACCGGCCCGGCCCGGCCCTGCCTCCCCAGGAAAAGGCGACACCGTGCTAATTAAAATGGAGTACATTCACTTCATCGTTTGCGTCTAATGAGTCGAGTCAGCGCTAAAAATAAAAACCGCTTGTTTTGTAATCAGCTTATGAATGTACACGGATCTCGGAGTGGAGAGATTTTGGCGATACCTCGTGTTATTACATTATCTCCCCTCCCGTCCGACCGACTGACAGTGCGAAACTAAATCTGAGGGTAATTATATCGGATCAGCGCAAGCCACTTGATGCCATCGTATTAGCGTGAACTCGGATTACTAGCTGAAGAACTAAGCGAGTCTGTTGTGATTATATATACGTTGTCAATAATCATTGTTTCCATGTGGTTGCGTGAAAGAAGACAAAAGGGGGGTCAGGATTTATTCCAAAAAATAAAGTAAGGTAATGACAAACCGACGGATTAAGGGAAACTTGACAGTAGTTTTAGAAATAATTAAGAGTTTTGGATACGAGAACAGTCACTGGCTTCTCATCCACAGCTGCTACAATCACAAGCTGACAAAGATTTTGACGCAGTTCGATATTTAAAAAAAAAAAAGCAGCTGGGGTTTGTGTTTCTTTTTAAAGAGACATTCATACGTACGCTGAGGCCATTCGCCTCTCTCTCCGTGGTCCGCGCCAGCCAAGCGGCATACAGACAGGACGATCATGTGAAGTCCGAGTGCCGAGATCGCGGTGTGACGAGAGGGTTCTGTGCCACGTCAGAGGCCAATCAGCCAGACGGCACGAGTCGCTAACTGCTCCCACCTCACCAAGAATACTTGGTTATTCATATGCAACAATACGGATATTTAACAGTAACGATGCAGATTACATCACTTCGATGATATAAATGCGTTTCTGCTCTTCCTATGAAGACGATTGGTTTTTTTTTCTCTGTTAAGCCTGTACTAATAGGGTTAAAATTACTTTCCACCAATAGATTCTCAGACCTCGTAATGTGAGCACTAATTAGGCAAAGCGTGTGCGCTTGGCGAGTGCGTTATGCAAAAAGAACAAAAAAAAAACAGGTAAGATGCCAAAGGACACATGATATTACTGTTTAGGTTTCACTATGCTCTTGAGTTGTAGGTTGCAAAATACACAGAGGTCTCCAGTTGGTAATATCATATAAAACTATACATAGCTTTGTAATTACTTTGGGCTCCTGGTGCAGAGTCGATGTCCTGTAATTCCAATATTATATCACCATCCAAACACGCCTCTCGCTCTGTCTCTTGTTCCCCGACAATCACATCAGACCTCTTATTTCCATATTACTCCATCACCTGCTGTACCGGGATGCAGAAATAGTCTTTTTTCCCCCTTTTTCTTCACTTCGTTCCTCTGGAATTTTAATCAGAAAATGGCTTGCATTCTAAACGGTCTATTTTTTATTCATCCTCTGAAAGAAAGCAGGGAAAAAGAATGGAACAATCGTTATATTTAAACGTGCGTGCATAATGAGGTCATAGTTAATGCGCCAGCGAAGACAGCACATTGACTGACGTTTTTAGTCGCACATGAATTCAGAAAAGTCTTGCTATCACATTACTATGGAAACCTGATCGTAACGCCAAACGATAGGGATGTCATTTGGTTAATTATGTCCTATGTTAGTAGTGTTTCTCATTTACAGATTCTGCTATTGACATTCCAAGGGAGAGAATCGTCATATTTATCATTTATACGTCTGGTGTGGGAGAGAGAGAGAGAGGAGAGGAGAGAGAGAGAGAGAGAGAGAGAGGGGAGAGAGAGAGAGGGGGAGAAGAAAGGGAGAGAGAGAGAGAGAGAGGAGAGAGAGAGAGAGAGAGAGAGAGAGAGAGCGAGAGAGAGAGAGAGAGAGAGAGAGAGAGAGAGGAGAGGATCTGCGAGAGATGGAGGGAGAGAGAGCGAGCGAGAGATGGAGAGATGGAGAGAGAGAGAGAGAGAAGAGAGAGAGAGGCGAGAGATGGAGAGCGAGAGAGCGAGAGAGGAGAGAGAAGAGAGGGAGACCATTTGCAAGTACTTGGCACAAACTATCTTTGAAGGCCGTTAGTGTTTCGTGAGACTGCCATGGACAGGGTTAACCCTGTTCCGCCGTCTTTCGTGCATGCTGCACCTCAGACAGACGAAGAAGAGTACAAAAAGCTCAAATTGCATTTCTGAACACGTTTCTAGCAACTATACGGGAATTCAGGATCGTGATCAGACATACTGCTGTTTGGCGGCGATTGTTCTTTGAAGCGGTACCGAAGTAGAATTAACTGCCGAGAGGATTGCTGTGGCGACAGTTACCATCAATGAGAAAAAATCTCTGAAGTGGTCTCCAATAGTGACATTTTTTTTCAAATTTCTCTCTTGTGCACACTGTAAAGAGTCCTTCATCGCTTTATTTCGTAGAAAGACTCTTATATGATAAAATAATAAGATGTTTTATACCAGATCCTTAGCGAAATAAGTTGTTTTTCTTTTCTTAATGTCTTCGTTTAAATTACTGCTTAAGTTTTTCAAAACGGTCGACGTTACAAAAAGAAACCAAAAGCATCAATTTAGCCCCAACAGCGGATCTTGCTTTTAAAACTTATTCAGGATAAAAACTCCCCAGTAATCACCATTTTCCCAACGATATGAGGCACCCCGGCCGAGTTTATCATTATAAGAATAAACGCACCTTTTCGGCGCCATTATTCATGTAGAAATTTATTCGACCCCTTTATGACGTCATCGTTTACTACCGATGGCGCTCAGCTTTCATACCGTCTCAAGTCAGAACTTCGCTTTCAAGTAGTTTTTTTCCTTCCCCTGCGCATTAGCTTTCTATAAAAAAGTAAATAAAATGAAATTTTAAATTTACTAAAATAATTATATTTGCCATTTTTAGCTGCCATGTTTACGGAAATACACGGCTATAACACAATAACCCTGATTGGATTTGTAGGAAGTCGTGTCTCTCTGGATATTGATTATTTTTTTTTTTGGTCCGCCTAGGTGTTTGATTTATATTTCCATCGCCTCTAGGTGCTCACAGGAGAACCTGCATCTCATCACCACTGACACGATGTTGGAAATCGTTTTGGGAAAAGCAATGAAAGAAAATAATTTTCTACCACCGTCTGTAACTTTGTTTTCTAAATTTAACTCTTATTTCGTTTCTTACATGGGTTTATATTTAATGTCTGAGTGCTGTATCTTTTTCGTTTTAAACTTCACTATTAAAATCAAATTACATAATAATAATAATAATAATAATAATAATAAACCGCAAATATTTTTGCAAAATGAAAACCAAGTCATACCGCTGACATTAAGGAAACTGTTTTAGAGATGCTAAATCGCACAGAGCTTGTCCAGTAATTGGTAACCCGTTCCTAAAGATAGAGTATTTTCTACTTGCTCTTCGACTTCACTTCATTTGTTCCATGACCCGCAGGTCGTTGGGACACCTCTCGAGGTGTGTCTAGGGCATTTTACAACCTGGCGGAGCCCATCCCTCTCCAGGTTGAGAGTCGAGGTGAATGTTAGCGTCCAGAGAATGGCTGCACAGTTGCTTCGGGACTTGTTCTTTAGGCAGTATTAAAAACGCCAATATCATTACTCACGAATGTTGCTGCCTTTCATATTTACTGTTATGGAAATACAGGTTGTTGCTTTTTGTTTGTTTTTGGGAGTGTGATTTAAAAAACAAGGAAGCCTGCCCTTTCAACTACGACGAGATCATCTGACACGATGCGAAGAAATTTTGGTTTGAACCACACCCTAAACATAACATACCATTCGTAAAGATTCTATTTTAGCAAAGATGCTAACATGTTGGAAAGGGTTCAATAATCAAAGACTTTCTGAGACGTTAAGACAATTATTTAACGATCCCATTCAGAAAGAGTAGTGAAAGATGGAATGAATAGAAAAATTCACGTGCTACTTTTAACTTATTATAGACACCCAAGTCTTATACACGTGAATAAGATTAAGGTTTCTAAACTTGCTGAAGCTAAGACCTTAATCGCTATAAATTTTAAATACAAACAAACATAATTATAAATTAGCTAAAGTGCCTGCAAGAGTCGATAAAGGAGGGGAGAGTAATAGAATGACAGATTTTTTTGCCTCGTCGAAACAGCGATATATACATATACGAGTATGTGAGCCAAAACGTCTTCTTGCTATCTTGCATATAAATGAAGCTAATTTTGCCTGACTTGGAATGTTTACACTTGGTGACATTTTTAAAGAGCTGTTGAAAGACAATGTCATGTTTAAAGAATAAAGAGCGAAAACATCTTTTTAAGAAAATAGATCGAAAAGAAAGGGAAACAGTTTGTCACGTATTCTGTGAAATCGATTTTGTTTGCGCTAAAAGTGCTGAGATGACAGAAGGTCAGTAACGAGAGAGTCTTGAAAAGGGAGATAATCCACTGTCAGTTATGCTTTCATGACGCTATTTTGTCGAGAGGCATAAAGGCCCTTTCAGTTTATTCTTAAACTGATTCACAATGAAGTAGACCTATCGTCTCTTCGAGCTTCCGTCAGTACCGCGAAAAACTGCAGATGGTTCGACCCCTCAATCATTTCAAGTCTGTTGGCTGCGGAGCCAGAAACCACCGTAAACCATTCCTTAGTCTGCAGTTTCGCTCGCTAGTTTCTTGGCAGATAAAAACATAAAACCTAATACCAAAATTCTGCAGCACAGAGGTATTAACAGGCTGATTACAGTTTCAGTATTTTTGCTAAAGGTTAAAGTATTCAGTTTCTATCTATACAAAGAAGCCTTTCGTAAAGTCAGTCGACTGAACAAGTCTCCAAACTCTAAGATTTCATTTTTTAAAGTATATATCCAACAGAATTAATTTTTTAAAAATTGATCGTGAACACAATATATACATAAATAAGCAACGCAGAGTTTGTTGCTATTTCCCTTGTTTTAAACTAATAATACTTTAAAATTACTTTTAATTTTGCTAGAAGCATTTTTGTTTCTTTTAAATGCACTTTCTTTATAAAATGTATTCTTTGCCTCTTTTATCTTGGTTATAAAGAAACGAAAAAAAATAGTTTGTAAGAACGGGGGAAGCCGTGGAGTCTCACGAAGACCGGAAATTTAAGATCTTATGAAAGTTTCGTCTTTCTTCTTTCGCTTTGTTCTAGGAAGCTACGGCTCTAGCGGGATGGAGATGTTCAAGAAACTCGCCAAGAAACACAAAGTCTGCATCGCCACCAGCGAGTACATCAACAGCAATGCAGACAGGACGGCATTCGATGCTCTGGTTCGGAGTCTCAAGGATACCATGAATGCTCGGGTCATCGTCTGCTTTTGCGAGGGTATGACAGTCAAGCATTTCTTCCAAGCGACGAGGCGTGAGGCAGCAGTTGGCCATTTTTTGGTTATTGGCAGGTAACAAGAAACTTGCACTAGACTTAATAGCAGAGGTTAGCTGACCCGAGTAACGAGCTCGAAAAGTGCTGCCGACGTTTGACAACGGGGTTCGCACACAGATATCAGTTACTTTGAGGAAAATATCTATTCTTTTGGATCAGGAGTTAAGTCCGAAGTTTGGCGAGTACCAGCAGAGAAGTTGTAAAATACCCATACCATAATATTTTTAACTCTGCCTGTACCGGACACCGTTTTTTTTTTTTTTTTTTTTTCAGTTTTGCATTATTTAGACACCATTTTTGCTAGATGCAACGCCAAAAAATTTTACGTTTTTGTTTTTTGTTTTTACTTAGCGATGGCTGGGCCACACGACCGGACGTGGTGAAAAACAACATGGAGGAAGCGGCTGGCGGGATATCAATAAAGCTGCATTCTCCGCAAATTAGTTACTTCGACGAACATTTCCAGTCTTTGAAACCGGACACCAACAAGCGAAATCCGTGGTTCCGCGAGTTCTGGCAGGAGAAGTTCCACTGCTACTTGCCCGGTGTGGAACAGGATTTCAGATACGCGGAACCTTGCACAGGTAAGAGACCTGTAGCTGACACATGAAGTACACACCTCGCTAATTCTGCGACAGTCACGCCACGCATTTCTGCCAAGGGAGACCACCGGTATACTCAGAGAGAACAGATTTTAAACAGAGACACGTGATTTAGAGGCTATAGATGAATTTACTGCAGTAAAGACAGTTCGGCCTTAATAAGCAAGAGGGTATAACCTATATCTCTAAACGCTAATACACTAAAAACAATATAGATTCGATATATAATCGAACAATAAATATCATAATATGGTATATTTTACGCACGCACACAGTAATGTCAGGGGGCCTTAATTAATTTTTTTAAAAAGGTTCTGACGAACCTGAGATTTTATTTACGAGTACACAAAATATAATGTTTCTTATTTACTACAGTAGTATCATTATTACTTCACAGGTGGCAGTACAGTAGCTACTGCGTATGGAGTCTACCAATAGACAGAGTACTGAAACCTGCAACAGGCTTACTAAAAAAACACAAGGGTGCAATTCCTAAAAAAAAAATCTTTGATGTGCAAATATGAAAACTGTAGTCGTTACATTTTGATAATGAAAACAATGGCATTGTCTCCACTTTCTCCGTGGTTCTTTTTCGATAAATTAAAAATTACCGTTTTCCCCCCAATTCCTGTAATCTGTCAGGATTTACTTTTAGCGCAACCCTCTTAAAAATCTATATAGGTGCGAAGGCTTCTCCCTAATTCGGAGCAATTATGAATTTTAAAGAAAAATAAATTCTCTACTAAGCTAAGAAGCCCAAAACAAAATCGCAGACAAACACATTACTGAACCGGTCCTGTAAGAAATGAGATACCATACCACTTTATAAAAGGATGCTGTTGTTTGTGGGTACCGAGTACAAATATAATAGCTCTTCAGTCGCAGCTAGACCGTGTTCTCGCACCTGTTTTTGTGCTCGTGCGCGTCCATGTGTTCTTCGAAAAGGGGGCCGGTGGTTTTGGTTTACCAGATTATAAAACATACATATCCTCTCTCCGCCGCATCAGCTGGCAGATATTAGAAACCTTTAAAACGACTTTGTAACTGGCGAGATTCGCTAAGGGTCGGTGTTGCTGAAAGTCTTTATAATTGAAAATATAGTGGTTTGCAACAAAATGCTTCAGTTATTCATGAAGTAAAATGAGTCTGTTTATTAGCAGATTTTAAAGTTAATTTAAATTCTGATTTATCTGTTATCCGTATCATATTGCATGTTGAATTTTGTTGATTTTATTGTCTTTGTAAAAAAAGTGAACATTGATTTATCTTTCTTTAAATTCTGGAAGACGATTATTCCTCTTTAAACAAGCATCTTTTACGGAACACCATAGGAACATGAGAGGTGGGGCTGTTACGTCCGTTGGCGCCTGGATATTCCAGCTAATTCTCGAAAAGGTTGGGGATTTTGATACATAATCATTTCCCCGCGTAACAGGCGTACTGCGATAATTTTCGGTTTGGTTCCACCGCGGCTCTGATCGCCTTCGTAGAGTGGCTGCCGGTCAATAAGCTCATCCGAGTTACTGGTCTGCACGTTCGAAAATAGAAGATGAGACCAAATGCCAAGAGAAACCATTTCATCCTCTTCTTTTTCTAAGCCGCTGACATGACATTTAAGAGTTATAGCAGCTTTAATGGGCGCAGTTCAATCGAGATTACGTCCTCTGAGATTCGCGAGGTGCGGGAGCCATCTGGTTAAAGAGCTAACGGGATTGATAGGGAAGGAAAAGACATTCCAACCGATTTACCTTTTAATAATAAACGGTCCCCTAGTTGTTGTTGTTGTTTTTTTCCCTATACTTTTTAACACCAGGCGCTGACTTCGCTTCTGCCATAAAATCTGATACCTCGCAGATAGCTGAGAAATCTTATCAGCTTTAGTCGTGGTTCCGATTTTTTTGCCGAGGCCATTTTCGGTCCCTCCGGAAGCTTCTCTTTAATTCTGTCTGACGGAAACATCGGAGGAACAGTTACCCGGCTACCCGAGGTAGGGCAGAAGTCCCGCCTTGCCCGGGGTTTGCTCCTTTTCCTCTCTTTAGACCACAAAGCGCTTTGGCCGTTTGTTATCAGAGTTAGAGCCGATAGAAATACTGCCGAAGCTCAGCTGTGATGTCGGTTATCCGCCGAAATACGGGCGTACAGCACTTCCAACTATTGTTGGAATAATCTGTCAGGGGGGGGGGTGGTTCTTCAGAGGGAAGCGAAATGGCAGAAGCCATCACCGATGAGACGCCTTCTCTCATAAAATCCATGAAATCGCCTTATTTCAGCCGATGACAACAACAGACTGTAACCGAAACATTTACAAAACAACCATTTATGGGTGACTGTTTTAAAATTCAGGGGGAAGTAAATACGTTATTACATCCACAGCTTGCACTTCCGGTTGTTGTGAAGGCTTTAATAAAAACAGTTGCTACGGAATTTACTGCATCGTCCAGCAATCCTTTTCTGTGCTTAAACTTGTGATAAACCAAAACAAAACAGGAAGTAATGACTATCAGCAAGGTTATTTTGGACACCCTGCATCGCTCTATTGGTAATAACAGAAGTGGAGAATAAGCCAACATTTCGAAGACATTCCTCTCTCGCCATCACGAGGGTTTAGACGACTGATTTGCGGTGTCATAATGTTACTTTGAGGTAGTTGTCTTTCTTTTTCTTTTTTTTTTAGATCTTACAAGTGATCTGGGCTGTGATCGAACCCGTCACCTGTTGGTTATTTTACTTTTCGATTAGACCACCGCTAAAGGACTGCAAAAAATAAAAATAAAACTCGTGCGCTGCCAGACCGGAAGTCGATCGCCCCGGCTTCGTCAGCCTAGATATTAGCCACTAGAGCCATTCAAACAAAACCCAAATGAAAATCGAATTGTCGTGATGGTATCCGACCGAGTTTTATCTGAAAGGCCGCCGTATAAAGCGGTGATCCAATAATGGAAGATATAAGAATATTAAACTTTTATGTTTATACGGTATTTCAGAATTTATTGGCAGCTCGCATGTCAGTTCCATGATTAATGTAAGTCATGATTCATCTATTTTAAATTTTCGATAAAAGAACCATAAATTTTATTTTCAAAAGTCAGGGAAAGAGCGATAAAAAAAGAAAACAACGATAAAAAGCGATCCAGGATTAATTATTTTGTAATAATATTCTTTCTGTGGCGACACGACTCCCCTTGGCGGTGTCGGAGTTAACTGGATAACGGTGTCCGGTCGGATCCCGGCAGCTTGAGCTGCAGTGGCTTCCCCAGAGCGTGACGTCAAATCTGCTATGCCGGCTTGGCTCGGTATTCTTAATTAAAGAGATTGCCTAGCTGCAGCGGGGTGTTAATGAGCTGAAGAAGTGGCGGGTACAAATGTACCTGAAACATTTCTATATCGCTTTCAGATCTCTAGAATTTAATTATATATAATAAAAAAAACAACAAAAAGAATAAAAGAGATCGGTATCAAAGAGGGTACTGTGTATGGAAAACTCTGCTCTAGAGTCGATGTCTTTTTATTTGTTGTTTTAATTTACTAATTCCAAAAAGTATCGATTCCGTCCAGTAGGCGAGCGGGTCAACCAGTCAGTCATTGATTTTATAGAAAGAGGAAGCGGACCGTACAGAGGGACCTCGATCTGGTGTAGATTTTGTTTGAAAGAATGTTCTGGTGTTCGCAGACAAAAGTGCGCGATAGGTGGCGATATCGTTCCAGCCACTACACAGTAAAAGAAATTACGAGTCAGAGAAATGACGGTTCTCTCGTTGTTTCACTCAGTCGGCAAAGGCGAAGTAAAAGTGGTAACTCGTTTCGTTACGGCGGTCAGTAAAGATTAAGTAAAAAATGGTGAGTCGTTTACTAATGACAGTTGGTAAGGATGAAGTAAAAGTCACAATCGCAGTTCTTGGCTCAGAAATAATTTCGCAGTTCTTGGCTCAGAAATAATTTAGAAGGACTCTCTCTCTCTCTTCTCCCCCTCTCTCCCTCTCTCTCTCCTCCGCTCTCTCCCTAGAGCGAGAAAGCGAAAGAGCCTCCCGATGAGAGGAGTCCAGGCTTAGGAGAGAAAGATCTGAGCTAGAGAAACTCCCTCTCCCTCGCCCTGACTCGAACGCTCTATCTGATGGGAGGAGGGATGGCTAGCGCTGAGGAGTCCGAGTACCCTCGCCTCTAGCTCCCTCGAGAGATCTCTCCCTCTCTCTCTCGAGCCAGCTAGCAACATTCTCTAGTCTCTATGAGATCCTCTCCCAGAGTCTATCTCCAGAGGATCTACTCTCCCTCCCGAAAGCAATCTAACGAGAAATCCTAGCTATCTCTCCTCCCTCTCCCTCTCCTCCCTCTCTCCCTCTCCCTCTCCTCCCTCTCTCTCTCTCTCTGTATTGATGTCATATCTCTCTCTCTCTCTTCCCTCTCTCTCCCTCTCCCTCTCTTTCTCTCCCTCCTCTATCTCCATCTTCTCTCCCCTCCCTCCCTCTCCCTCTCCCTCTGCCTCTCTCTCCCTTCCCTCTCTCTCCCTCTCCCTCTCTCTCTCTCTCCATCTCTCTCCATCTCTCTCCCTCTCTCTCTGCCTACGATTCATAGCCAAATTTATAAAGAAACTTTTGATAGCGGTGCTTGCAAATGCAACGGTTTCTAATGCGGCCTCATCAGCAGCTCGAGCAGTTCTACGTCGTCATAGAAAGATTGCTTAAGATCGTAACAGTTGACTAACATGAAAACAAAGTGGAAAGTCAACCAGAGCAGCTAAAACGATTCAGGTAGAAGGCCTTTCAATTTTCAGAATTGGTTAATGGATGAATGTAGCCAATGTTTTCAATGGAATTGTTGCTGACCGAGCTGCCTGAAAAGTGCCGTAGGGGTCAGGGATCGGTGATGGGACAGGAAAGGGGTAATGTTTTATCCTTGTACAGCTTCTCAGACGTAACGCTGTCGAAACTTGTTAATTACTTTCATCGCCTGCTCAACTGCCCAACGTTACGCCTAAAAGATTAAAGATCTCGAAAAAGTCTCTTCAGCTTGCCGTTTAAGAGAGATTAAGCTTCATAGATCTGTCCGTCTGTCTGAATCCGCGCACACGGCCGGCTATGAGCCGTCGGAGAGACATGAATGGCCTCAGCCCTACGTTTGGAGGGGACAGAAGTCCTCGGCGAGTGGAAGGGTCATTCTAAGACGGGGATTGTCGTCAACGCTTATTCTGGTGTCGGATAACCTAACGAAAGTTTTCCCAGTGCCATCTGTAAATCGGCATTTAAGAAGGAAAAGGGCAGAACGTCCTTTTAAATCTGAACCTGTTATAGAGATCTTGCCGTTTCGTATAAGGCATAACGACTTTCTGTCTGCTTAATTTAATTATACTAATCTTGACTGAGATTTTTTTAAAGAAGACAGGTAAGTACCGACTAATTGCAGGCGCGATAATTATATAACACGTGCACGAAGCAATATTACAGAAAATATAAACTGAACACTTTGCGCAGTGGATTATTACTTGAGCCCTTCGCCTTATTTAGAGAAGGACACCCTGTTGCTGTGAAAGTTTGTTCTGAATATCCAGTAGCACTTTCCATAATTCATCCAAGTACCTGGTCGCTGTCTGACTTTCTCAGTAGTCACATAACTCCATATGTCCTCAGTGACGTTCAGATCAGAACTATGTGCAGGCCAAAGCATTTTTGTGAGTGTCCCATCAGCCTCTTTACGCTCCAGATTGGTGTTCACCGTGTTGGCTGTGTGCATGGAGTCACTCTCGTGTTGGAAGACGGATCTCTGCTCATTGAGATATTGTAGGAAAAGGCGTGAGGGATGAAAACTTCCCTGTACGTGTCGGCAGTCGGTATGTCTTTGATCTTATGAAAATTCCTGACACTCTTGACTGATATACGGCCCCACGCTTCCCTGGAGCTGTTATACCACTGACTGCTATACCGCTTTCCCCTGGTCTGCCTTTGAACGAACTGATGTACATTGTTGCCAAACAGCCCGAACGTGCACCCCTGCTGCCCATTTCAGCCTTGCCGTTTGGTTTCCTTACTTCGGCAAAAGAATTTCGGGAAACTAATCATCCACCGAGATCACTTAGCGCTAAAGGGCACCGTACTGTTCTCGAAGAGGAGATAACTACCCTACCTGCAGCTAAGTCATTCGCGACATCTCTACTGGCCCGTCACCTGTCACGAAGAGAAGCGCTACAGGGCACCGTACTGTTCTCGAAGAGGAGATAACTACCCTACCTGCAGCTAAGTCATTCGCGACATCTCTACTGGCCCGTCACCTGTCACGAAGAGAAGCGCTAAAGGGCACCGTACTGTTCTCGAAGAGGAGATAACTACCCTACCTGCAGCTAAGTCATTCGCGACATCTCTACTGGCCCGTCACCTGTCACGAAGAGAACTTACGCTGAAGTACTAGCATCAGTTCGGATAGTTCGGTTTTTCTTCCCCGACCTCGTCTATTGTCAGCAGCACCCGCTTTGCGTATTCTCCTCAGAGTCTTGCTTACAGCTTCTAAAACATAATGTCTGGCTGAAATCTTCCGCATTGAGCAGCCTTCACTAGCTGAGACTTTGATTTCTATAGCTTGTCATTGGGATGTCTTTCGCAGGAGCCATAGCATTTATTAAAACCACAATGATGTCACTGCCTATACTTTTATAGTCCTTCTGCAGGTGTGACGCTTTCTGATTGTTTGCATGACAACCAATCACAGAGGGATACATTAACACGTGACTGTGCAATGGAGCATTTCATTTTTACATATTGGAATGCGATTCTATCACGTGTTATTTTAATTTTATACCAAGAATTTTCTGATTCCATAATTATTTCCAATACTGCATAGAAACAATAAAAAAAATTAAATAAGGACAATGTTGAACTTGGGGATAAAGCTTTATTGTTTTGGCGGTATTACTCCCCTGTAGTTGGAGCACTAGCCGGGGTGAGACGAGTGAGGGCCTGATACCGGAAACTATGGCTAGCGCAAATGTGCTGACCAAAAACACCTTCCAAAATTTCTTAGTATATCTGTTTATTTTTAAATGCGGGAGGAAGTCCATACAATCGGCTGGAGAAGAGCAAGAGAACACCATGGCACGGGGGTACACCAAGACGATTAGTTCTCCATGGAGATTCGAACTCGTGCTCTTGACCACTGGCGATCTAATAGTCAACTTCAACTGTAAGCACGAGAACCACATGTTTTTAAATGGCAGTGAGCTGCACTAACTATCTAACCCCTAACTTCTCCTTTTTGAAACTTTTTTTTTTCATTTTCCAAAAAAAAAAACAAAAAACAGCGAAGTTTAGTTCAGAATGAAATTTTCGATGGAAATGTTTTCCTTTTTTTAAAGTTTCCTACATGTTTACTTAAAAAAACAAAAAAGCGTCAAGTATTTAGATGAAGGCGTATTTGTCGGTTGGCAGTCTATAAACCTGATTTAGATGCTGCCAGCGCACCTTTTGAACATGCCCACGGTGAGGCTAAAAGCCGTGTAGAAAAAAACACAATCCGTTTATATCCTCGTCCAAGTCAGAAGTTGGTCATTACCTCGTTGCTCGTGTATAAGGCGACCCGCTCTTATTTTACAAGATTTCACCGCTTGCCATTCGAAAGACCCACGCGGGCAGTAAATAGGTTTCATTGCACAGCCAACGGGAAAATCTAGTTGCAAATTAATGGCAGGATTTGTCCCGAAAATCACTCAAACAAACACAAACTGAAAGTTGGGAGGCGATTTAGAATGAATAATTTAATTTTACACAATCCGCACTGCAAGGATAGTGTCTTTCGTCGAGACGCGTACGGACACTAATGCGAGGTTGTATATTTTCCTTCTTTTTCTTTAACATACAAAGATGCACGCCGTATCGGTTTCCGCATCTTTCTCCCGAAGACCTATAATTTGCTTCGAGATGTTCGTTAGCGGGTTACAGACGGGAACCGCTTTTGGACGTTCGAGACAGATCTGAATTCAACACATCGGAGTAGTGGAGAGTAATAGCTCGAGAAAAGATTCTGTTATCGTTACCGCACGCTCCACGGCGTTTATTCAGTGGTATCGTTATACGGTTCGCCTTTCTATTTTCTCCGGCTTGAAAAGGAGTCGCTTGCACCCCTAAACGTCAGAGCCGGCGGAGCGAGAGAACGTGGGATCGAGCGCACATGTGCGGACTAATTACCTGGCAATGAGTAATTGGAGGGTAGATTGGTGGGTGAGGGGGGTCGGAAGTGGCGCGTGCCAAAAATCGCAGCGATGAGATTGACCGAGGATAGAAACTCCGGCGTATCGAACTGCGAGCCGATCGATCAGTGATTCGTGCGTAATCGACTATCGATCCGATAGGTGCTGCTGGTTCGGTACTGTGCCGCCGCAGACTTTGTCGGGAAACTCTCCAGAGTGGAATCTTTGTCATAAAGATGAATCTATTCTTCTCTTAAGAAGTATAGTTTTTTTGTTCTGTTTTGTGTTAAGAGATGGATTTACCTGTGTAAAATGACTGGGTCTCAGGAACTGTCTTACAGCACTTCTGAGCAGCTAGCTTCGGAAAGTTCTCGCGTTAAATAAAAGGAAAACAAACTTGTATTTAAAGGAATTCGTAATACTCCTCACTGGTATTCGGGTGATGGTAATTTTGCGTCGATGTTGGGGGTTAATCATTGTATTAATAATTAACAATCTACTCTGTAGTTTTTTTTTATTATTATCATGACTGCTTTTTTATTTTTTACTTATTTTAATAGACAAAAAATTTTTTTCTGCTTCGGTTATAAGCGGAATTGGCAAAGTCTGGACACCGGTTAATTTCTCTGCCGTCACGAAAAATATTTTCCAAGTTTTTCGCTGTTGCACCATTATAAAAAATAGTTCTGCCGGTTGCTCCCCTTGATTTGTAAAGTCCGACAGCAGACTTCGTCTCGTCGTTCTCGTGCCAAATGGCACAGACGTAGAATCGTTCGAAGCATTTAATTACAATGACAGATCTGCTGCAAACAGAGGGAGGCGTGACCGCAGGAAATGATGCTGACAGGATTTACGAGGATATTAACTGAAAAACAGCAAAAACAGACGGGAAGATCTAGAGTTGTCAGCTCTTTGGGGCTTTTTATTCACGTATTTGAGATATCTTGATCTTCAAGTATCGGTAGGGGAACTATCATTTAGAGAAACGATGAGGCAGATTATTTCATTGTATTAATAATAAATTTACGAATAATTACTAAAATCGGGACCTTCAAAATTTCACTAGTGCACGAACATAAGAAAAATAAAGATGGCATGCATCATGACAGATGGTTAGACGCTCTCTATAATCCGACATTAGCATCTATCACAGGTGTGCACATACATTAAAGTAAATGCCATTCCGCCATCATTGTATCATCATAACCTAATTATAAATTCATTACATGCGTCATTTATGCATTTTTTATCCAGAATTTGTATGCTTGACTTTTATGACTTCCTTTAGTAGCGAAGAAAAGGTCAAATAAAGATGCACAAGTAAATATTATCCTGGTCCTTCAAAATGATTTCAATAAATAAAAAATCTTGAACATTTAAGTTATATGAGGAAAATCTTTATCGATAGAGTGCAGTTCTCGAGGGATTATTCTGATCGGCTCCGCGTGTCCAAGCCGATGACGAGCACCTGATTTCTTGTCTGTCTCTTCTGTACCTTCTTCTCCGAACTGGTTTCTTTACGATTTCCGGTCACGTTAGTTCCGTATCCTGCCAGGTTCCAGGCATATGGACTGCTTTAGCGTTGTATGGGAATCAAACGGTAAAATTCCCAAGATAAGCGTTTCTTCTATAAGCACCCGTACAGCTTCCTCCATAAAAACTGATTACCTACGAATTTTTATGTCGCAGAACTCCACCGTGGCTTTTGAACGTTATTCATAGCACTATCCTCACACCTGAAGATCAGTCAGTGATAGTATCAGCCACATGTCGGCTGAAAGATAGACATACGTGGGAAGCTTGATACTCCGTGCTGAATGATGGGATTCGATATCTATGTCCACGCCAGTTCCCCTGCAACGGTTGCTATTGGAATCCTCGCCATTATAACTCTGAGACTTGTTTACCGGCAAGGAACAAAAGACAGAGATTATTTTAATTTTAATAAGGCGAATAGAAAAGTAGAACACCGACTACACGAGAAATTTATATGACGTTTATTGCTTTTCGGATTTGACGACGAGTAAATAACACGTAAATATGGTGTTTGTGATTCTTCGAGTGACTCATTTCAGATGGTTACTGGACATCGCGTGCAAGATACATAAAAGAAACCAGCCTCACGCGACAGAATTTCAGTAGAGATCAAGCCATTACGGACCACAGCCTGTCCACATAATAGGACCACCATAACAGAGAGTTTCTATGCATATTAGCATGTCCACTCATACTACACTCCATCTAATAAATGAGGATCAATGCTTCTAATACGTGAAATTTACTGATCTAGAAATGTCCTGCTTGCCCGTACGTCCGAATAGGCTGTGGTCTGTAGTTATCTGATTCCTACTTCTCATAGCTACTCAATGGGTGTATTGTAAACAAAGAGCACCTGCCGTCGTGAGAGCCAAACGTTCTGCAGTATCATGGAACTTTCTAGTTTTGTTTGCCAAAAATCGAAATGAACCCTGCTAAACGCCGTACCGAAGAGCACCCACCTCTTCTGTAGTCTTCCGCCTAATTTGTGGAAAAGTTACCAAAATTTGGAAAACGCGACAGTTTGAGGTTTAGCGTGCAAATAGGTGATTCTCTAAAGGACCTTAAACGCCATGGGCGCAGCGTCAAACTTTATTGAGGCCGATCGGAAGATTAGATCTTGTCAGATTTCTAAGAGGGGGTGCAATAATTTTGGTCATCGCTGTATCTTTTTCTGAAAGGAAAAAAAAAGGGGGCCGGTGCTCAGTGACGCACGAATGATGTATTATTTTTTTTTAAATATATTTTCAGCGGTTAATTTTGCTCGGTGATTATTTTCAGTTTTTTTTTTTTTTTGAATTTCGGCGTAATTCCTCCGCCCTTAATGGCGGTGTTTTGTTTTAACCTCTTCACTGCCGCTTACCACGCCCCTTGCGGTCGTTGCAGGTGAAGAAAAACTGGTGGACTATCAACAGGACGCCAAGCTGGGTTTCGTCCGCAAGGCGATCTACGCCATGGCGAATGCGCTACACTCCATGCAGCAGAAGTTGTGCGGAGCTCACGCGGGGATGTGCGCCTCCATGGAGCGCATCGTGGGAAGCGTGTACTTCAAGTACCTGCTCAACGTGTCCTTCACCAGCTACAGCGGAGAGGAGGTGCATTTCGACGCGAATGGCGATCCCCCTGGGAGGTAAACTTCTTTCGATTTCCAGCTTTCAGCTCCACGAGTAAACGGTTCTAGTTTCTAGTGTTGTTCTTCAGATTTCAGATGCTAAGACCTGGGCTTTGTCTCCACTGTGTTCTTATTTTTTTCTTCTACGTATCACAGACAGACAGAGAGAACGGGAGAGCGGCGAGTTTTATACCCGAGTCCCGAAACATTCGATAAAATGCTCGTAAATCGCACCGACTACGGTTTGTTCGGAGATAAACAGCACATTTTCGTAGAACATCTCCTACGAGTCTGAGGTGGTGACCAGTTTCGGTCATCAAGCAGAACCACTTTGCCAGGTAGGAAAATTAGTGTAATACACGGAATACTCGCGAGAATTTGTAATGCTTGGGAAATTGCATGAAACTAACAATTCCACACTTTTACTGTAACTACTCACATCAACACGCACCCCACCGCGCATAATATAGACATAGAAAGAAAGACTTCTTATCATTACTTTTATTTACGATTAATTTCAAGCAAAAGCTCGATGATTTTATTGGAAATTGCAGGTAAAACGTTTCGCCTGGTTGTTCGTTAGTAAACAGCATCCCAGGAAATGTCTTCATTGCTATACTTACTAATGTCCACTGGCTCTTCGAATGTTCTGGGACATGAATTGCTAGACATTCCTGAACATTGGTTTAGTTTTGCTTTTCTTTTTAAATTCGTTAATATTTGCTTTCAAAGATAATTATTTTTATGTCATTATTTTACAGATTAAAGATTTATTAAATTACTAAAAGAAAATGTTGAAAGATTAGAAAAGAAAGATAATCTGTATTAAGAAGAACAAGTTAGCAGAATTCTGGAGCAATGGAATGGTTTTCAGATCTAAGACGACGTGAAAAATCATTTGTTAGAAAAAAATTAGATGAAAATACTTTTCTTTCTGAAAAGTTTAAATTTTAAAATATCTTTATAATAAAAAAAAACAAAGAAAGAAATTAAAATTAGATTATAACCAAATTTAAGTACAAAATCTTTTAGTGTTTTAGACGGTAACTGTAGTATGGCTATGAAAGAAAGACTTCAAGGTGAGTTACCGGCTCACAGATGGATTTCTGATTAACAAATTTATTCATGTATTCATATTTGGTTGATTTAGTTATTTTTAAGAACCATAACTAATAATAATAATCCATTTCACTCATTAGCGTAGTTAACAGCGTTTCATGCTTCATACTCTACTAACTATGGATTGATTAGTTATAGAAGATCATTTAGCAAAAACGGTAAAAGGCATCGTTCGAGAAAGCAAGTAAATTATTCTCTCTCTGTGTGTGTGTGTGAGTATTTGTTTGTTTCTTTAGCCTTAATACTGAAGTTATGCACTTTCGATAATTTAAATAAGTCAGTTAATCTATGGCAGCAAATGAAATTTTTCATAACAGCAAACTAACCGCATAGATGTTAGAAACAGTTAAAACAAATTAATTGTTTTTCGGATGTTTACTGTCGTTGAAGTAATTTTGTTTAAGAGACATGATATCAAAATATGAAAATTGAGTGGGAAAAATAAATAAACACATATTTTAGGCAGTTTTACGCTTACCTTCAATCTTGCATCACAAGAGTCAGCAAAGTCAGACTATACAGCCAAAGTCACCAGTTACATTTAAATGCTGACGTCGTGTTCCGATCATTGGCACGAGCTGACAAGTTCTAAAATCACAGCCATGACCAAAAGCTTTGCACCACCTTAAAGTTTTGTTTGATAAAGTCAAATTAACACCCTCCCACTCCACTCGATCAAATCTGCATAATAATGCCACGTTAACATACCGTGAGTGCGTGCCGCCTTGTATTTTTAAGGTATTAATTTTTAAAAAATTACCAAACTTTATCAAATATGATATTTCAGAATCTACCATATAAATACATGATTTCAGTAAAGGCCACATACCTATGACGACAAGTGTGACAGTCAGACGCATTTGGAGACAGATATTTAGAAGTACTCATGGATGCGGTGTCAATTCGTGTGAACTTGATTTGAAGATATATTTTGTTATAATTAGAGAATGATGCAAATATTTTGGCCGTGGCGGTAGATCCGCCTGAATTTAAAATTCATGATAGAGTACAATTTGTCGTTTATAAATATATTAAAAATGTTTATTTTTTATAATTTTTTTTTAAAAAAATGTTGCTCAATGGTTATATTACCTATTTACTGTGTTTACCAGGTATGACATCATGAATTTCCAAAAGATTGTTAACGACCACGGTAATGTGAGCTACGAATATGCCAAAGTCGGATCCTGGAACAATGGCGCTTTGATCATGAACAAGAGTGCCGTATACTGGCCAGGAGCAGGAACGGGACTAAATATGATGACAGAATCTGTTTGCAGTAAACCATGCAAAATTGGTCACGTGAAGGCAAGTCTTGTTATTTGCTAGTTACATCTGGCTCTCAATTTCACTATTAATTTCATGGGAAAACAGATAGAAATAAAACATAAATGCGTAACTGCTGCGTACTTGAAGAGAGAGAAAATTCAAATGGCCTTTAAAAAAACACAAGAATAAAATGGTCAGAAGCCATCTTTATTGTCTTGTGGTTGTCTTCATGCGGTGCTTGTTTGACATCGTCGATTGAAGATAGTAAATGCCATATAGAAATGGTTCTTTATACGTCAGTAAATGTGATGGCGTAGTTCTAACAGCAGAAGATTGTTGTTTTTTTATACTTAAATTAAGTTAAATTTTTGTTTTATGCGTATTAAAAGTTACACATTTTTCCCGTATCCGGTTAATTTGGTTTTCTCGACTTGTTTTAATATTGGATTATTTTAGTTTTAAAGAAAACTTTGTTTCAGAAACAACAACAAATGGCATTCGCACGGGGCCACAGGCTTTGAAACAACGTGGATTTGTCTAATTTTGCTTAATTAAAGACGAATTAAATCTGTTAAATTTCATAATATTGTTATATTGACCTATAAAACCGCATACCGCTTTGTAGTTTTCCACACCTCTATTAAGAAAACGATGAACTTTGAAAAATATGACAATTTTAAATCTAACATGCAAATACATGATTTTTGAAAAGATCCTATAGATCACGAGGACAAACTACCCCAATTAGATATGGTTGTGGGTACAGCGTCAACCTTTTGAGCATAAAATCGAAGAAAGATTTCTGTTAATTCCCTATGGTGATGCAAAACGTTTGGTCATGGCAATAATTAGAATGGTTATTGGTGGTTCTTCATCTGATCTGATTCACCAAAGGAAGCGTTTAGCCTGCACATATTTGATATCCCCCTAAAGTCTCTTGTTCTGAGTTAGCAGCAGCTGATGTCAAGAAATCGCCTTTCCTGTTTCGGGAAATACCGTTATAATATTTATGCATCCTTTATATCCTGTCTTGTCTGGTCTGCGGGACCGAAGCGCGGCTCTTCTGCATTGTCACCATCCACCATCACGGCGATGGGTAACAGAGCCGGCGTGTGAAGAACAGTTGAGAAAAACTGCTTTTAAATAATTCGGCAGACTTCAAATCTGTGCATCGTATGGATCTGATTATCGCTTGTTGATCATTTAGAAAACCCTCGCACATTGCAACGCTACGGAAATTCACGATTATGTTCCGTCTATCGCCGACTGCTTCCGAACGTCTGACCATCAAAATCATTAATGGCAATTAAGTAAAACAGTCAAAGAAAATAGTACGAATCTTTGCCGGAGAGAAATCGCTCTAAAAGACATAGCGCCAAGAAAATTACGACAAATATAATTGGTCTTAGATCTGCTTATATAGAATGACAGACATTTACCGACGTTTAATTGTAGGCAATGAGAATTCTCTAGGAGTTTCAATGTGAGTACGTTTTTTTTTAAAAAAAAGCCCGAAGCTAGGATCCGGATTCATTCTGCATATATATACCGCTTTAATTATAATAGTAAAAACCAACAAAAAATAAAGCATTCAAACTCATGATATTGCGAAATAAACGTCGCATAGAATTATTGGAACATGTTGTTTAATTAAAAGAGTTTAGTTTCATTATCGGCTTTTAAATCTATGATTAACTTGTCCTTTTTTGGAGTTGGTAGATCCGGTTTGGTGATTGTTAAAATCGAAATAAACTCGAGCACACGCGGAGGAAAGAACTTTCAGCTTCATTTTTATGTTAAGACCATCAAACAGTATTGGTACTCTCTCTCTCTCTCTCTCTCTCTGTACTGACATCATATCTCTCTCTGTACTGACGTCATCTCTCTCTCTCTCTCTCTCTTCTCTCTCTCTCTCTCTCTCTCTCTCTCTTCTCTCTCTCTCTCTCTCCCCCACCCCGCCCTGAGTAATTCAATTGCACCACTTAAAACCGAGAGACTGTCTTCTCTAACCCTGACTATTTATGCTAAGGCCATTCAAATAAAATCGAACTGAACTGGCATCGCCCTCTTGATATCTGAAGCCGGGTTTCGTTTGAACGTTTTCAGTATATTATTTTGCTTGTACAAATGTGCAAAAATTACGTTTCTTGACATTCCTTTTCAAACCCTCAAATGAACCGCTGCTGTCGTACATCATCTCTAAAAATACATTAAGTTAATTTTATAGGGAAGAAGCATTTATTGCTGATAAATGACGTCACATCTGACGCCATCTGGTGTTGACATCATCTATTTTTAATATTGAGATTTAATGCCATTCTCAATACTGACATTTATTTCGTGTTATTTATTTCTTTCAGTTGTGCTCCTTGCAATAGCTGATTCAGAGTTGATATATTTGACATCATAGCTAACTACACCTGCCGTTCACGTCTTTTTCCAGAAAAATCATCAAGGCGGCGTGGCCTGCTGCTGGACATGTACGCCATGCAAGGACAACGAGATTCTCTTGGACGAGACCACGTGTAAACCATGCAGCAAGGGATGGTGGCCCAACACGGAGTTGACGGGTAGGAATCAACTATATGCTTTACTGTTGTTCCCACCATTATAATAACTAATTGGATAGTAAGTTATGTGGTCTTCTCAAATATCCCCAACCAAGTTACACTGCTCGCTACCCAAGACTCCGGTTGCTGAGTGGACAGCAGCTCTACACTATTAGCAAACTCAACCACATTATTTGTGAACGAACATCTTCGGTTACGAGGGGTGGCTTATATAATAAATTAATTATAACACGCCTTATGCAGCTTTCAGCATACGTTTAAATCAAGCTCAATCTTTATCTGGCAACTTATTATTGTTATTATTATTATTAGCGGAAATTTAGGTATATTTGGCCAGACTTAAGAATAGAAGTTAAGCCTGAGTGTAAAGGAAATCTAACCATAACCACTCTACTTCCATCATTTTAAAACACAGCACCGGACTGCCAAATATATATATAGTAAGCCAGAAGTTGTGTGTATATAAAGGCCTATGAGACTGATCAAATTGGGTATTCAATTAGTTTTTTTTCTTATTTACATAAACACTGCAGTATGTGTGTGCGTGTTTTCAGTATCTCAAGATATTGAAAAAGCATAACAACTCTGCCCCTTCATTGTTAAGGAAAACAGAAATCCAACAATTTTATCACATCACTATTCGTATTCATGTTTCAGGGTTAGTACTGATCTTACTATCAAAATTACATAAGAAAAGTATAATCAAATAATTCCAATGCAATAGTATGCACAGTAATGACGTACGAAATATTACTGCAGCCTTTTTGATAGCATTGCTATGGTACTGCTCATATATGTTTGAGAAATAATGGAAGGTAATGTTGAATCAAATATTTATGGAATTAATGGCAGGTAATATTACATAAAAATAATGTTTTAGTTAGGAAGTAAATTAAGTGTCTTTTGTCGTCTTTACCATTTCGTAAAAGCTTGGCACGGGTGACAATCTTTAGGGCTACTCAGCAGTGTTTCGTACTATAAAATAATAGACTGTGAATCATTATTATCACGAAAGCATCTCCATTAGAAAATGAAACATACTGAAAGAAAATCGACGTGAAAATAATAAATAAGGTTAATTCATTTAATTTGGTTCCAGGTAGTTAATGATGTTTGACTTTGTGGATCAAAAGAAAAAAGACTTGACAGGTAATTTCTCAATCGGAGATCTTCGATAATCCTTAACTGTCTTGCACGTTGACCGGCCATTCGGAAGCTCATTAACGTACTCAGGTAATTCGTCTGGTTACCAAGACAGATGCCTTCCACCCACACCTTCTCCTTGTGGCTCACCTGCGATGTCTTCAACCTCGAAGCCAATCAGGAAATGTAAAGCAGGCAGGAACACCTTTAGTTTGCTCTGCTGCTATTGCTAAATAATTGCGAACTTTAACTTTAATTTGCAAGAGTGAATAATGACTGTCTCTTTCTGTGTAGGTCGCATGCGTAACTAGCTACTAGCCTACGGGAAACTAAGAGTCACGAATGGCTTCATTGTTGCATGTTCGGAGAGAAAGAAAATCGTAATTACTTGGTGGGTGACGACCGGCTCCTTCCAAGCCTAGAATAATACCACTGGTTATTTTCTACACCATAAAGCCTTGGTGTTCTTTGAATACTAGCAATTATAACTGAACATTTTGAAACAGAATCTACGGTTACTTTAGCGATGGCCAATTTTACTAGTTAGTCACAGATTCCTTCTCTTCTAGACATAACGGACGTATTATTTAGCAAAGAAGACCCAACAAAATTTAATTAATAGATATTTGTTTTATTTTTGAATTTAAGAATAAATTCTGATACTTCTCCAAAAAAAAACCCACTAAAGAACCAAATGAAAACCAGAAATGCGTTTAAAAGAAAAGGAAACCGAAACAGAATTGTTAATATCTTTTATGGATTTTCTGTAGTTTGAACTCTTGTGACTACTGCACCCGCCATCTAGCGGCTAACAAAGCAGTCACCGCAACCTCTCGCGAAATCACAGAGTATTTGTGAAATTATAGTAACAGATAATTTCCGTCACATTCACAAGTGAACAGACTCCTGGATCTCTTTAAAACAAATTGGATACTCCTATCCTCTTTGGTATACATATTTCTCACTTGGTGGCTCACGTGTTTTCCCATGCTACTCCTGTTTTCTCCCACATCCAAAAATGAAGACTGCTACCAGGCACTTTCGCTAGTGGCCTTCCGCGCTCAGCGGTTGCGCAACTCGGTACATAAGCGCACTTTCTCTAATCTGGCGATCGCGATAGGGATCCACGATTCCAGCAGGCCCTCCGGAGAATCGTACGACGATCGCTGTGGCGGTACTGACTACGAATTCACCAATGGAAACAAAAGGAATATACATATTTCTTTGAAGAACTCTTGTGCGATAAAAAAAATTTTTAATAAAAATTCATTGCATCCCGTTGCGTCGGTTGTATATTTTTCAACACTCACGGGCTAAGACACAAGAGGCGAGACTGGTGAAGCTGAGGGGTGGCGACGATAATAAGACGTCGCCTTCATTCTCCACGATCGAGGCCCGCTCGCTCCAGCATCCTGATAAAAGAACGATCTGGGGGGGTTGCGACATTCGTCACTGGTTTCTCAGAACTGTCCACACGCTCCGGGATTTCTCCTCTAAACTTGCATCGGCTCGGTCAGTGCGAGAGCGGCTTTGTCCATTACATTATCTGATATAAGGCTAGCGAGCAGCGACACGGCTGGTGGACTCCAAAAGGTTTATGCATGCTCATCTTCCATCTTTCACTGCCCCGTAGCCTTATTCTGCCCGGTGTCTGTCTCTCCGTCGTTCATGATGGCGAGTTTAATTTCAGTTATTTTCTTCTTGGTAGAACAATTTCGCGTCGGATGTTGAGCGAGATTGAAATCCTTATTGACGGTGTCGGTGGACTTTGCGAAGTATCGTGCCAACGGCTTTCTGTAATAACAAAAGAAAACAGAAAGTAATTAGATATTCTAACCAACTGAATAAAAAAAACAGTAGAAATGGCGAGATAGGCAAGATGAGCCCCCATTGCACTCCACTAATGGAGCCATTGGTGAATATGAGTGCTTATTACAGTAGAGTCCCTGCCCATGAATTTTCTAATACGGGAATTCCTCTATTAAGACGCAAAATGAGAATAAAGAAACATCTTTAACTTTTCAGTCAATATTAAAAAATGTAAACTTCATCTTTATTAATCAATTCTCGTGAATAGCCGTCTTTGGAAAGTCGACATTACCCGACCGGTCTCACCTTTCGTTTATGTTCTCTTTTTATGATTCGATCCATACGTAAGAGATTTCTACCCTCCTCAGCATCCGCGCATTTTAATGTCCTACAGAAGGATATTTTAGGGATATTCGCTCGGCTGAAGGCAGAATGATTAACTTTCATAAATACTCTCTTCAAACCTTTTGTCATATGCAGACATCTCCATTAGCATTAAAGTGACTGCTGGCAGCGATACGGTCTTTACTGTGACATTGTCCTACAACACGAACAGATGACCAGCTGGATGGGAACTAAGACCGTCGAGTGTTTTCCATCCACGCAGTTCAGAGGTCCGTATCTGAAAATATCCAATCGGTTTAGAGAAGAATAAGCAGCTTGACTACGGTGCCGGCCGCCATATTTAATATCCCGACAGGTGTTTCATTTGCCGAGTAATTGGCTTAGTTTGGAAAAGCCGTCCTCTTGAAACAGGGGTGGGCAATTTTTAAAAAAAAAAAACGTGTTTCTGCTTCGACAATCGAATTTGCTCGCGAAATACATAAATAATAAATAGTTTTGTTATTTCCTGTCTTTGGTTTTTTTTACGAACTGTCCCTGGATATAACCCGCATTTAAAATGCAAACGGTTCTGTTTGGTCTTGGTCGGGTTCGCTACATGATGTCGAGTGAACGCCACGAGCCAGAGAAGGGTACGGAGGGGCATGTGCAGATACAACCTGTGAAATATCCCAAGAAGATATTAATGGACATTTTTTTCTTTATTTTTTAATATGGAATTCAATGCATCAGCAACATCATGCAATTGTGACGTAAGAGAGATTTCGATGCAGATGAGGTGGCCATCGTCTAAATGTATAGATGCTACGTATCAACTTGATAACCAGTGTTTAAAAAGATATCCGGCCATCGTCTAAATGTATAGATGCTACGTATCAACTTGATAACCAGTGTTTTAAAAGATATCAGAGGACAGGAGAAATAATACGGCTTACACTTTCCAGACGATATTTTTTGTTTGGTTAGGGTTAAAGAGCTTCGAGTTTGCCAATGAGACTCTTAACCTTAAATGTAGGGTAACTCGTGATTTTCATTTCCTAAGTATACTTATGTTGAGCGAAAGTCGGGTAGATTATTGTACACCTTTAGGTTAAATAAAACTCGCTTACGCCCGCGGCTAGTAA
>JACATO010000785.1:0-17500 GCA_018389105.1 Nautilus pompilius | reverse complement strand
TTTGTTTAGGTTGAAAGGTCACCGCCTCAGATGCTCTGCCGCTGTCTCTGCACGCAGAGACGGGCTGAAATCCAAAAACCTTAGAGGAACAAACAACTGCTGCAGCACAAGTATCGATATACAGAAATCTCCTACACAACCGGATGGAAGCTGTTATTGGCGATCAAAATAAAAGCCTTCGTTTCGTTTTGTTTTTTTTTTTATTATTTGGCGTCACTGGATCTCGTGCATGCTGGCAGTTTGTAGTCTTTACAGGGATGGAACCTTCATCAGCTCACATCTTCTGGGCCGTCGGTGGATCTAGTAAACGTCATGGGTCTGGCTGGTCTAAGTATTCTTATAGCCAGCTGTCAAGCACGGTAGAGTTGGAGGGAAGACGTGGCGAGTGAACGGTGAGGAGATCAAAGCAGGTGTTGCATTCGTTGATGAGGATGTAGATTCTCTTGGTTATAGATCTATCCTTTTGAATATCCGGGTTCTCGCCACCACGTCGTGCAGAAAGATGGAGCAGCGTGCCATACGCTCAGAACCACTACAGCCCGTAAGCCTTCGGACGGACTGCGGGCACTTCCCTGAACCCCACGAGGCCCGGATGCTAGCCCCACCAAGCAGCCCTGGAAGCATTTTAACAGATAGACAGACACCAAGGAGAACTGTTTATAGTGGTGACGGCTCGCACCGTCCATCCACGCCCCCCCGGACGACTGGCAGGGTTTGGGGTGTGACAGGACACGTTAGGGCATCGGCAGAAACTAAAAGCAAAATTAACCTTAGCTTGAAGATGTCGAGATTCAGGAAAGGCTTCTCCTCGGTGATAGTAGTTCACCTCTGAGCAATCGCCACGAAAGTCGATCCCCGGAACGAACATGGGCGCAATTTCCACCTTCAGCATTTTAATATATAAGCATCCTCCTAACTGCAGAGTCTAGAATGTGTATCATTAACTCGCTTGATTCTTCGGTAGTTAACACTGAGCCGAGTTTTACTATAACTGAACAGTATGTCAGCTTTCGCAGCTTTGCATTGTGGGAACGATGTTTCATCTTTTCTCTCTTTTTTAAAATTATCGATGAAAAGCATCCTCTTTCAGATTTCATGAAACCTTAGCTTTAAATTTAAAACCAGAAGCCGCTTGTTTGCCCATCTACTGAAAGTGCAAGTCACTTCCTTGATAGCCTTGTATTAAAGTCAGTCACCTTAGGCTCAGACATGTTACTTTCAGCACTGTCTCTTTCTCAGAATTGGTTCTGATCGAAGCAACAATTCGTTTATGATAATTAATTAGCTTTCAGTTTTATCTTTGCTGTGTATTTTTCGATGCTGCACCCTGAATCTCCGCACATGGTTTTGTCATTTCGAAAGCTCTACACTTTATACTTTACTTTTCTTACTTTTCCAGCTTGCCTGATGATACCGATTGAACACATGAGTTGGCACCACACCGAGGCCATCGTCGCCATGGCTATCACGTGCGTCGGCATCCTTTCAACTTTGTGGGTCTTTCTGGTGTTTATCCGACATAACGACACGCCAGTGGTCAAGGCGTCCACGCGCGAACTCAGTTACATCATACTTCTCGGTATAACCACTGCTTTCTCGTGCAACTTCGCTCTGGTGGCCAAACCTTCGATAGTCACTTGTTACTTCACGAGAATTCTGCCGGGATTATCGTTCGCGCTAATATACGGGTCCTTGGTTACTAAGACGAACCGAATAGCCAGGATCCTGGAGGGGAGCAAGAAGATCATGACGAAGAAGCCTCGTTTCATGAGCGCCTCCGCCCAGGTGGTCATTAGCTGTATACTTATCGGAATCGAATCCGCCATAATAACCATAATGTTAATCATACAGCCGGCCGACTCTAAGTTTTTTTACCCTACGAACAGACGAGTGCTACTTGTGTGCAATACGACGGCCGAGGGGACTATTATTCCCCTGGGATTCGACTTGGTGCTGATCTTCATGTGTACGCTCTACGCCATCAAGACGAGGAATCTTCCAGAGAATTTTAACGAAGCCAAGTTTATTGGCTTTACGATGTATACCACCTGTATCATCTGGATGGCGTTTGTGCCCATCTACTTCGAGAGCGAAAGCAAAGTGATAACCATGTGCGTCTCAGTTAGTCTCAGTGCATCCGTGGCGCTGGTTCTCCTGTTTTTCCCCAAAGTGTACATCATAATTTGGGCACCAGAGAAGAACACAAGAAGTGCGTTCAAAACGTCCAAAGACGTCCGCTGCCATATTGGAAACACGGGCAGGTCCTTTAGTTCTAGCGACAGCATGGACGGCATACGGTAAGTCTGCATCAGCTTTTACGTAAGGCCCCGTGTAGGCACACGTCCACAATTGATACTTATCGCTGTACACTTCCATTGCTCAGTAAATTTCACAAACTATCAATTTCAGAAAATGGCTGCGGTTTGTCATTGCGTAAAACTATGACAGTTACTTGTAGGACCAAGAAAATAATCTCCACTGCACTAATCAAAACCCCAAGGGTCCCGTGTGAAGCACATACTCGTCTATCCCTATTTAACCTTTCCTGGTGCATCGGCCATTCTTAAGTCATTCTAGAGTAGCTTCCCTTTGCGGTCCACTGTAGCTCGTCTATCGCTAACGATATCTTCCCCATGAACTAACCCTGCTGACATTTTCCTTTTGTACAAAAAGATAGGACATAAATCCTTGTACTCCAATTATTGTTCGGCTTCAAAAACTATAATATCTTCATACGCTTTTCCTCACATAAATCGGCTCCAGCCTCTCTGTTTAGTTGACTGCGAGACATTCAGTTTTAAACATATCTTGCTGAGGCATAAACCAGGAGTTGTATTGATCGCCTGGTGCGACCAACGAATCTCTCAGTGACATGTTGTTGACTTCCTCAGTGAGATCGACTCGCAATCGATGCGCTGTAGGCCCTGACCTTTTCCAGTAACTTTAAACTTCGAAGTTGTAGAGTTAGTAGGACAGTTAGGGTAAGTGGTTGGCCTATTTAAAATCATTCTATTAATTAAACTGCAGACGGGTTCCTGTGTCATTTTTAAGACTTCTCTCATGGCTTACCGACATTCTATATCTGCCGTCTGAAGAGTATGGGTCAAGTCGCCAAAAGACTCGGTAGTAAGAAATTGATCTAACGCCATTTTTCTCAAGAGATTCGGGAAAGACCTCTCTGAACTTCCAGAGGTTAAAGTGACTAAGGCATTGTTGGGATAAAAGATATGTGCTGCTAACCGGAAAGGCTACTATAGCCGAATAAAGTTTATAGGTAAGATAGGGGATTCTCAGCTGTTTTGTTAAATAAAAATATTTTCTGATTGGAACTGATTAATAAGTAGGTAACAAAACAAGAAAAATGTTAATAAATAAATATACAAAGCTGATAAGAAAAGAAATAGGCTACCTGTCGTTCAGTGAATAATTATCTTTCAGAGATTCTTGTCTATAAGGTACACAGACGGGGAGTTTGTAAAGACTTTGAGGAGTTTCACTGTTTACTAAATGAAACAGAACATTGATATCGCTGGCAATCGTCTCAGAGGCATGGATATCAAACGTTTCCTAAAACACCACATTGATGAAAGCAGCGACTAAAATGTCACTTTATTTTATATATATATATAATAAAATTACAGAACATTGTAAATAAAATAGATCTAAAAGTAATTACAAAAGCGAATACCTTTTAAGAGAGACTGATTCTGCATGTGGCAGTTTTGAAATCAAGAACCAACGTTATTGGTAATGTGGTATCTTGCAAAACTAAGTAATGAATGTAAATTTAGTTACTAATAATAAGGATATAGAGTTTACTAGCTAATGCCATAATTTCAGTTAGAAAAAAGCCACGCGGATGCAGTAAGATACAGACTGATGGAAAAACTACCTGTCTTTGTAGACCTATTTTTAATGCCCTGAATGTAAAGTAATACCTATAATGGTGGCTCACCAGTTTAATTTTATATTCTTAAATCGTATTAAATAAGATTAATGATGGGTAAAATATCTAGGATTTGTTTTTTGGAGTCTGTAGATTTCGGTCGGATTGTTATCCCTCGATCGTGGAATTTCGTTCTGGTTTCTGGCCCGAGCACGTTTATTAATTCTTGTACGTCTTTGTCAAACGTATTCTTCCTGCCTTTCAGACGACCTTTCTTTGTTTTCTGTCCGACCCCCCAAAGAGACACCTTGAACGGAACAGACTGAAGGGTATCCAGCTTTGAACTCGATCGCCGTGTTCTTTTGTACGGAAAATTCTACATAACAGATACTTGTCTCTGGGGGCCCCGATCCCTCCCGCCGTCCTGGCTTTCGAGATCTGAGAACGTCTCACGGAAGAGAGCTAGAAGGGCATGATGGTGTGGGGAATCTGTCTTCGTGATCACACAGGCTACCTCGGTTTTGGAGGGGGGACTTTTGAGCAGTGGGTCGGGGAGAGAACGCCAGTCAGAAATGTGAGAGGAAATCCGATTGGCCGGAAAAAAACTCACTTGCCCATCTTGGTGAAGAAAGAGGGGTTAGGATTAGGGTTAGGGTTGAAAGGAAATCTATTAAAATAAGTCATTCTGTCATGAATTTGCTTTGAAAAATAACATGGACACAATTCTAGATTTCTTTACTCTCAAGCTTTAGCCAAGCATTAATGAAAAGTGTTTTTAAATAATGACATCAGAAAAAAAATGCTCAACCTGGCTAAAGCTGCGCAAGGTGCTCCATCAACACACATTACAGTAGAACATGCTTTCTCCGGCTTCAAGTTTGTGTTGTCACACTAAGAACAAACATGACAGCCGAGATCCTGTAGGAAATTATGGTGATTCCTTGCAACAATATTTTCAAAGGATAGGTGTGATTTTGTTTCGTTAGTTGGTTGTTTACTGTTTCGTGAAGTGTTTGTGACCTACGCAAAAATTTTGCATTGCTGTTTTAAAATGGTAAAATGAACCGGAACGGATGATCCCATGATGCGGTTTGACTTCCTGCTAGTGACGCAAGCATCCATGAGGCGTGGAAGCGATTTAACGGAAATGAAGATGTCTCATGTCGAGGAAGCCCTAAATTGATATTTAAACAGAATTATGAATAGCATCATAAAATCAAAATACGCCGAAAAATATCTTTGCTGTATTATTTAGATAGATCAGGTTTTATTTATTCCTGATAAGGGCTTTCCTCTCCCAAAACAACAAAACGTAGTTTATTTCTTTCTTTTACTACTAAGGTGATGAGAAATGTCACAACTAATTATCTATTAACTATCAATAACTTCATGATCAAAGGGAGTAATGCTATCTCTCTCTCTCTCTCTCTCTCTCTCTCTCTCTCTCCTCTGTGTACTGACGTCATATCTATGTAGTGAAGTCACCTCTAACTCTGCTGACGTCAATCTCTCTCTCTTTGTGTGTGTACTGACGTCATATCTATGTAGTGAAGTTACCTCTAACTCTGCTGACGTCATCTCTCTCTCTCTCTCTCTCTGTCACTTTTACGGTTGGGTACGTTATCGAACGGTTTATTTACAGATCAGGTTATCAGCATCCATAGCGCACTCCCCCCGCCATCTACCCTGATCTACAAAATGCCACACAGCTGTAAATATGTTTGGGTGAGGCAAACTAACCGCTAACCACCCGCAGCACACCTGTCTGAATCATAACGCCATCCACCTGAGTGGGACAGGGCGAAACATTATATCTAGAAGCTAAATAAACTCGGAACTAAAATAACTAACAAAATCTACCACACCGAGAGCATCAGTAATCCGAAAAAAAGCGCTCTGAATTTTTCGAAAGCTCTTGTAATAAATGCAGCAGGAGATTGAAACTCCAGATGCCATGGACAGAATTAACAAAAGCTTAGCAGAATCCTGGCAAGATGTTTTCGTCAGTGTCTGCTACTTTAAAAGATGCACCGTTGGCTATTACAACAAGACGGTCCCGACATGATAATAATAAACTATACACAAGCCTGTTTTAGTTCACCTGTGGATAAGAACAGCTTTGCTGGCTAGTAGTTCAGGAACAACATCTTGCTAATGTGACGCGACAGTAGCCACCAAAGTTATTACATAGCCTTATTTTAAGCCAAATATTGATCGTTTATTGTCATATTTTAAAAAGATATAAAGCCATGTAGACCTTTTTTGCTATTCATGGGGCTTCTGTCTTAAATATGCTCAAAGTAGTCTCTTCTCTGTGGAGATGCAATCACTGGGTGATAGAGCAGTATACTCTAAAAAATACCTCCACTGCAGTGCTGTTTAGACTAAAGTATTATTTGACAGAAGAAATACACGAATGATATTTCAGAAAAAAAAAATTTAAATGTTGCGCAAACTATGGGGGAATTGCACTAAAATTGTTTTCAAAAACCAGAATTATTTCTGGTGTTGCACTAATTTTGACCACTAAGGTAGTAAAACATTTCAAGGCGACCATAGTTTTAATAATATTCAAAGAAAGTGTTAGTTAGTTTAGACGCTACAATCAGTGAGCAGAAACCACTAGATACAAACCAGACAATTATTTTGGTATTCCTGTGATAATACCGAGGAGTAGCCATGCAAACAGAATCTTTTGTCGTGTTACACGATTGAATAGTTCCAAAAGTTGGCATTTAACTAACTTTCCTTAATTGCTGATGTAAAGGGCGAGTTATTACAACACAAACAGTTGGGAGTAGTTCAGAAAATGAAATCTGGTTGGAGAAAGTTGTCTCTTAAGAAGAAGAAGAAAAAACAAGAAGATGCAGTATTCATCCGACGATGTTTTGGCCTGATGCAAACTCGTTATATTCTCAAAAGAGAGACGGCGTCGTGTTTTCCCCGAGACGTTTTATGAAAAAACAATCAAATGGAGTTGAACAGCGATAAGTGACATCTTTAAATGTTACTGTGGCGCCAGTGACGGGTCTTTGTCACAAAACAGTAACAGCCTCGTTACCGGATAAATTATAACTAAAAAACCCTGAAGGTGCGCTAACAACTTCGTCTTTTGTGTGCTTGTTTGGTCAGTTTGCCGGTTACCTTCTTCGAAAGTTACCCGAAAAGTATTAAAATTGCCTGCAGAAATAATTAGTTTTAAAAGCAGGTTTCTGGGGCTTATAGGTTTTATGGTTGAAAAGCAAAGTTTGACTTCAATGGACAGCGAAGCGACGCGATGGCAGCTGTTGTTTGTCAAGTCAACCGCCGAGGTTCGTAATCTACCCGATGCTTCAGATTACCTGTGGAATAGTGTTTTGGTTTTTTTTTTTTAATTTATCTGATGTTGTTTTGCCATTTTTTCTTTTTAACCATAATTTTACCTCACAATATAACCCCCCTCTTTCTCTCTCATCTCTAATTTACAGCTCTCTCTTCCCAATCTCTCTCTCTCTCTCTCTCTCTCTCTCTCTCTCTCTCTCTCTCTCCTCTCCTCTCTCTCTCTCTCTCTCTCTCTCTCTCTTCCTCTATCTCTCTCTCCCATCTCTCTCTCTCTCTCTCTCTCTCTCTCTCTTTCTCTCTCCTCTTCTCCTCTCTCTCTTTCCATCTCTCTCTCTCCATCTCTCTCTCTCTCTCTCTCTCTCTCTCTCTCCTCCTCTCTCTCTCTCTCTCTCACTCTCTCTCGCTCTGTCTCTCTCCCATTTAAAAAAAATCACCAATTTATTATTGATATCGTTCTCTGAGGGCTGGTCCTTCCTTCCCACCCGCTCATTATCAGTCGGCGCTGAAGCGTGACAAACTCCGCATAGATTGTGCCGTCCTCTACCGGTAACAAAGTAAACCAACAAATAATGTCGGCGAGAGAAGCTGACCCCCAAGCGTAGATAACGAATATATATATATAAATATGAATTTCTTCTGTTGAATTTTTTTCTTCTTCATCTCAACATAGGAAGCTGCATTGAATAGACAGAACCAATAATTCCACAATTATGGTATGTCTGGTGGCTAATTTGTACAAGACTGGTCATACAAGGTGAATATTGATTAAAGAATTACCATGCGAATAAAGGTCGATAACCATATTTGCGGTTCCCCTGTATTTCAGAAACTTAATAAACAAAGATCTTCAGCGCGTGGCTAATGCGGATTTGAATCAAAGTCTTGGCGTCATCCAGCTCCGATTTATAGTCGGAGACAACAGAACCCGAACAAAGGCCGGTGTGTTTTATCGTTGCCTTTGGATTTTAAACTCCATTAAAATGTCATCCTTCCTCCCTTCCTTTTTTTTTTTGCTTTTATTCGACTAGTCCTGCACTCCCAGACAGACACACACCGCTCTTTGCGCAATATGAATAATATTATATAATAAAATAATAGTTTAAGCGACAAGTGGAGTTTTAGTCCGTTTGGCTGCTATTTCACAGAGTTGCCGCCAAAGTCAGAACTACTAGAGCATCTTCAGTTTCATAGACTTGTCTATGCCGTAGTTTGCTTTTTTTTTAAATGCAAACAAAAAGTTTGGATCTTTTCGCCACCGAGGCTGAAAACTGAGTGTATGGCACGTAAAACCATGAACTGATGCAAAGAAGCAAATAATGAAATGTAGACAGGGTTAACCCTTTACCCGCCTACCTGTCTGGAACGACATTTTTTCTTTGTTTAATAGTCTGAATTTACTGCTGTACCCGATGCGTTGCAGTTTAAAAGTGTGAATGTTTTCCATTTGCCTGTGTTTAAAGATTAGATAAAGTTCATTATTTTAGCGTTTATAATTCGCACTTACCCGTGTATAAAGTGCAAGCCAACTTTATTATTTAAAGTCGATAGCTCTCATTTTTTCCGTGTTTGACTGATTGCTGAATATTTTAAAATAATCTACTTCCTTCTTTTAACGACATTTCCTTTAATTTTTAGCCAACTACCATTCTAAAAACAATGTACTTATAAAGGTTATTATCTTTACTTGTGGTATTTTTACAGCATCTTGTGTTTGGTTATAAATATCAGCATAGATTTTAGTAATATTATATTACTATTTTTTTTTTTTGGTACAAAATTTACAAAATTATTTCTGTTCTTCTTTTAAAAAAAAACAAACTTTTTGGTTGTTAATAAGGTAATCCGATACACGTTTAATGTGTAGAAGCGAAAGGTATGATGCAATTATCAGATATAAAATTCGTCAATTCTGCTAAACGCCACTCTAAAGTAACTGGGAATTTTTGCTCATTAGGGATAATAATATTAACCGATTATGTATCGCGACATTTTGTTGTAATTTCCGTGTGGCGGATGTTCGTGGAGATATCCTGCCATTCAACTACGTTTTCCCTCCTTCCAGGTCGGCACCACTCTGATCGGATGACGAGACGAACCAAGTGTAAAGAAGCAGGACTTACTACTGGCGCCCTCAAGCGGAAAGATGACGCAATTTTATGACGTAAACCAAACGAAACCACGTTCGAATCACGGGAGAGGCTGGTGGGGAACGAGAAGGCAGACATCCCTTTTCACTGAGAATGGGGCCGAACCCGGTTGAGTCACCTGACGGAAAGCCACCCCCCCCACTCGATGAGATGTTTATTTGATCAGAAACTGGAAAGTTTTAGATATAAAGATATATCTACATGGTGAACTGGGAAATAATGCGTGTTACCTGACTGCTTGGCGGCGTAATTTTTCAAAGTGAAACAGAAACTGAATCTTCCCGTTAGCCGCATCAGAAAGGAAAATCAACACAGAGTGGAAACGATATTTAGCATTGTCCTGTGTTATTTTTTTTAGAATTTAGAATTACGAGAAATATGGTTAGTAAGATGCCTACGTCTGTCTTGAAATGTCAAAAAAGTTGAAATTCTTATGCTAACTTAAAGCTTAGAAATTTAACTTTCAGGTTCGGTATTACCTTGTAATATATTACCCACAAACTCCGCTCGTCGATGAATTAATCCATGTGAATATTTTCTCCAAAAAAAAAAAATACCAAAGCCCAACAAAGCTTTTATTTTTCTTTATTACTGGGAATTTCTCAAATTTCCTTTAGTTAAAGAATAAAAGAATCACAGCGTATATATTGATGGAAGCGATTCTTTCATCTTACCAAATGTAAAAACGCAAAGGAAATCAAGTATGATCGACTTCCATTGCGGCACTTCAAGCTGCAGATGTTTTCCTGGAGTTAGTCACGGATGCTGCTGAAAGTCGTGATTTACCTCCGGTGACGTATAGCGCGGACAGCGACTTCAAAAAGTCCGAAAGGTCACCACAGGGTGGTGGTGGGGGGGGGCAAGAATTCGACGTCTAGCCACGCGGACTGGCAACGTTCGCTTGCTGAAGGCGTCCAGGCCGACGGAACCGATAACCTTAACTTGAGCCGATAAAAACACAAAACCAGAAACAACGAGTTTGGACAAAGTTTCTGGCAGAATCCCGCCTTTAAAGTGAAAGTAGAGACGGTGATTATAGCCAAAGGTCTGCGAAACGGCTCACCGCATGTTTTGAAATTCTTTTAAAAAGCGACAAAATTTCATTTTCATTTTCCAACGGCCGACTCTTCATCTGAATGGGACTGAAATAAGCCAGTGCCAGGAAAGTTCACAACAACACACATTCGTACACTCGGTTCTACTTCGTCTAGAATGTTAGCCAAACTAAGGGAAACCGGAAACTCTGGTTATATTCTGGAATGCTGCAGTTTGTAGTGTAGCCTGCTTGGACGGATCAGAATTTGTTGTTTACGAACAAGTAACCGTTCCATGCTCTGTATTACACAGGCTTCGGCTTTCTGTTGTTAGCTTCTTGTCACGGTCTTCTGCGCGGCGTATTACCATCATCGCTAGGCCCCTTAACGCTGATGGTAAACACCAAAATGTTTGCTTTAACACCGGCTGAGGCATAGTCGCAGGGGCTGGGCCCATGGCTGCATTACCCGCTGCAGCCTAACGTTCGGCTGTGCTCAGATTTTCCCATCGCAGAGACTTTAAACTGCTAATGAATGCGTCCCGACGCTCTTTTTCCATAAATCTTGAGATACTTCGGGAAATTCAATGCGCCAACGCAAGAGACAAACAAGAATAAGCGTTGTTAGGCGAAATTAGATTTGTGCATTTCCACCGGCTTATTTTCCAAGACCACCGATACATAGAAGTATAAACGTAGATTGCATGCGCTTCTTTTGAAGGTACACGATGGCAGGCAACAACTTACGACTCTGCTTCTCCTCTAGTGGCTAGCACAGAGCTGGGTAAAGGTGGCTGTTTGTTCGAATGCAAAATTCTGAATTAAATTAGATTCTTATCGTTTTTGGTGAGAAATTTTTTTTATTTTTAATGTATGTATCCCTTATTTCGAACCGTCGTCTCCTCCGGCAACGTTTTGCGAGCACAAATTGGATTAGAAACCATGAAACTTTACCGTGACAAATATGGAAAACTTAGTTTTATGGAAATGTAATTTCTTTCTAACTGAACTACAGATGGCAGATGCTATCAAGATATAAAAAACTGGATGGTAAGATAACGACGGATAAAAATTGCATTTAGTATTACTCGAATATTCCCGTGCGCCTAGAGTGTTATAATGGCTCCTTTTTGTGTGTTTAGTTTGCTAATATTTGTTGTGTATTAATTCACTACTTTTTTTACTTGACGAGAAAAGTCTACTAATGCCAGGTACAGCGGCTAACACTTAGTGATTACATTATACGGGTTTCTATGGTTACACAATGGCATAATTGAAACTGCTAGAATGGTAAATTTTTCTTTAAACTATTGTCTTCATTTTTCGCTGAGAAAGAAAAGCTTTTGGCATTTGATTTTGTTCAGTACATTTCCAGACTCCTGTCACCTGCTTGTAATAGAATGTTCACTTAATTAAGATGGACAAAATTTAAATACAATTTTCCGGTTTATCTTCTGCTCTATTTCAACAATTTCTTGTCAGATAAGGTGTCACTGCATTAGCATTTTGGAATGTATAAGCTAATAGTTTGAAGAATTAATAAGTTTAGAAAAACAGTCACATTTTTTGGAAAGAAGCATCTTTTGATTATTATTATTATTAAAATTTGCATAGCATCATTGAGACATAAAAATGATCAAGACATCAACATATATATGAAAAAGATGTCGTTTAATCATGTATAAAAGAATTTTATGAATAGTTTTGGATGTAAGTGTATTCTTAATTAGGTTTTGGCACATTAATGATATACCTGTAAAAGATACCAGCGCATGACTGAAAATCCTCTAGTCTACTGTCAGTGCGTATTTTTAGGTTAGTTTTCTTTTCTCAGTTTCGAATGAAAATTAAAGCTTTTTATCATTGGTACTAAAACTACAATTTGAAATTATGTATGAAAACTGGGTGTTCTTCGGTATTGCTGTAAATTACGTCATCAGATTTTTCTCAGCGCCGTCTACTGGCAGAAACAAGCATCGAAAGTGCATTTTGATTTCAAAATCCTTAGGGCGCCTAGTCCAGAATGAAGTTTCAAGATGTAGCCTAATTTATTGCATCAGCGAGCTTTTATTGATGCCACCACAGGTCTATAGCCCTAGAGTTGTATCTACACGAGAGATTACTCTCCCGATTGTCGGCTATGAACCTGAAGTCCAAAGTCATATGCACCGGCTCGCCCGAAATCCGGACAGCCTGCAGTTCTGGTTAGGCCCAAGGGATACCTCTTTACCCACTTCTCTCTTTGCTTCCGATGGCAAAATTCGCTGTTCGCTGCTCTTCAAATTGCTTTATCTTTGTTAAAAGAGCAGACAAGCTTTATCCTGGGCAATTAATTCCCACTTACCGGCAGAGGGAGACTGCATCGTTTCAGAGAGGATTTCAATCCGTTCTCTGAGCGCTCGAACTGTCCATCCACCGCACGTTTCTCTGCAGCCAGCTCCAAGTAAAAGGGACTCTGCGGCAATCGTTCGTCAGTCACGCTGACTTAGTCAGGCCTTCATGACGAGTGCTTCAATTCCGAGAACCCTGGCCTGCCTCAGAATCGTTGTGTTTAGCACTCGATCTTGTGGAAAGATTCCAATTATCTTTGATGAGACATCTTATACCAGATTAGATAGGGCTACTGGTATTCCTTCTGCAGACGATCCATACTTCGCAGCCGTGGAGAAGTAAAACCAGAACAGAAGCCTGATGATGCCCCCACCGTTTCTTAGATGGTTTTAGGCTCTCCCCGCTCATTCACAACGAAATGGCGGCCGCAGAGACTGCTGCTTCCAAGGTAAACGAGACTGTTGAGAACATTTCTCACCTCCATGTAACACGATATTAGGTTCTCCGCACGGGCTATTGGGCAAAAGTCAGCACATGACCGCCGATTTGTTTAGGCTGAGACCGCCGAGAAGCAGCCGGCCAGGTGTCGCAGGCCAGCTTCTCTCGGTAAAAGAGCCTGATTGGTCACTGTTTGCTTGAACCCTTTTAAGTTGAAAAGATGTTCGCCAGTTTTACAGTGAATATCTATGCTTACTGTTACACGTCCGGAGGCAGTAAGGAGAATACTAAAAAAAACACACAGCGGGCTGAAGGGAGTTAGAGCCATGGCTCACCATTTCCTGATCCCCATGTTCGATGAATTAAGCCATCGTCCGGTCATGAAACGATCTGGTCGCGCCGATGAATTTGTTTGGCCAGCCAAGCCTAGCAGAGCCTGTCCAGCTCACGGTGTGAAAAGCTTTGGTACTGACAGTTAAAAGTAAGCAGAGGTTTGTGTGCTGTTCAAAGAGTTTTTCTCTAGTTGGCAGGCAGCGGGAATTATATATATTTTCTTACCGCGGCCACTTCCTGCATTGGCTCTTAAGGAAGACGTTTTTCTGAGAGTTTGCAGCAAAATACAGGTAGGGGGGAGGTATCATTCCAACCATCGGAATGAGGGAGATGCCACGAAGGATACCGCACAAACTTCTATCGCCTTTGCGTTTGTGCAAGGTTGGTGACGCTGGCGTCTTTCCAGTCCTCAGAGAGTTTCCTCCCTTCTCCCAGAACAGTCGGAAGAGCGAAACTAAGTGTTCTTTTAGCTGATCCCACTCCCTCGCCTGCTTAAAAAAAAATTCGGCAGGATTCCCGTCAGTGCCGAGCGACTTGACGGCAACACTGATCTCGAGCAATAGCTTTTCTTCAAAGAAAGAGATGGGCGGCGGGCTATCGTGGCCCGTATGGTTGGTTAGAAGTTGGCCGGACCGATCTGACCGGTGACCGGCCGATCAAAATCCGGATTTCTTTCAGTCACGTGTTTTCGCCACGGATACTACGAATCGGCGCTGTGCCATGTTAAAGTGGCTCATAGACCGCTTTTATGCTTAGTCGGCGAACTAATGAGGTTCCACTGCCTTGGCTTCGGACCAGCTCCTGCTCACATCGCCAGGGCTGTTCTGGGCTGCCCTGCGCAGATGGGTGTGGACGGGGGCCCGAGAATATCAGAAGGAAACTTAACAGTTCGATTAGTTTATGAATGCTTTTTATAATTGTAACACGAAATGAACGCTACCAGTTTACGTAACGCAACCAAAAGTAGATAGAGATACAGTTTAAAATTCTGACATTGGTACAGTCGCCTGTACGAAGCCTAGACGATGTACGGTACCTGTCCGTAAAGCGACTGTATTTATTCCGGTCAGAAAATTGGTTTTGCAAACCAACTCGTTGTTGAGAGTGAGTACGTTTATTTGTGGAAGGAAATAAATGTTTACAAAATGTGGTTTGTCTGTTATTTCTGAGCGCCCAGAAAGAAGGGGGTTACACACCTTTCTCCAGTCTGTAGCCTCCGTGTAGTATAACCCAGTCGGTCGTCCAAATCTCCCCTACTGCGCCGAGCTTCACGCACGAAGACCTTATATCGGTAATTTGTTGTCTTTTATTCTTATTTTCCAGCCCCCCTCCCCTTTTTAATTATTATATTTTGTCGGAAAGATCTGGCGGATTGTGAGTAATCACGGTGGCAAATTCTGGATATAGTATCGATTTGTGTCGAAGTGCGGCGCTCGAGCTGATGAGGTTTTTATGGTGTAGCGCCGCCATTTTAGATAGCGCGCGCGGAGGTGCGAAAGAGGATGCGGAGCTCTCAGCTTGACGTCATCTTTTATTTATCCGCACTGGCTGTTCGCCTAGTCATGGTGGAGCTGTCCCGCGTACGGACCAGCCACGGTACAAGAGAAAAGTCGGTCGTCGGAGAAGGGAATGGCGTGTAAGCGTCTGCTAAGCGTCATCTCGCGATTGCTGAATAATACAGCGATGAAAATTTATTTCTTGACAACTGAAAACGAACTACGACAGTATACAATAACTTAAGCACAACTAAATCAGTTAATCAGGGTTGGCCTTCCTGCTGGCTCTTCCTAATATAGTTTTATCTCCCAAGACATTTTTGCTATGGAGAAACAGGGCAGTAAACTCCAGTATAGTCACGGTTTTTTTTTCAAAATTGTTTCGACTAAAGATCATTTTATAAATATATAAATAATAAACCAGAAAACAATTTTTTAAAAAAAAATTGCATTATCCGGTGTATAATTACGCTTAAACAAAAAAAACTGGATTTTTCTAGACATGCAATAAATTTGGCGGGTAGTGTATGTGTGTATATACTCTTCATCAGGAAGTTGACCATTTTAAAAATGTCTACTTCACTTTAGAATTTCACGTCAAGAAACATTTCAGCGACGTGATGCTAACAAAAAACAAAGACAGTGCTGTAATTTTGCGACACAATTGCCCTGAACGGTCTCCGTATACGGTTCTGGAACCTCGCCAGAGGATACAAATCGCTCAGGTGTGCGCTCCTTCTGGATTCCAGGGAGCTGCTCACCGTCTGATCTGTAAATACTTCGCCACGACATGATGCAGTACCAAACTAAATGGCAGTCAGACGTGAAATAACCTAACACGAATGTATGACAACACAAAGAATATTATATTATATTATCTCTAGTGTTGAACCTGTTTATATCTGGACACAAAATGATGCTGAGCAAATCAAAACCAGCTGGATAATCTCGGTTATCTTCCTGTCACTAATAAAGTCCACTTTAACAATATCTCGACTATGGATGGACATTCATTAATATTCATCAGCGTAACAAGTGTCCGCCATTCGTCTTCTACAAAAAGCATCACGTGGGACATTTCATCGATTTTATATCAGTATTGATTGGTTTTTTCATACGCATAGAAGAGCCTCGTCTTTGTTTTCTTCAGCGTTTCCTGGTGCAACACTTAAGGCTGATGAGGTTCGTTTCTCTGCAAACTTTCTATCAATGCAAAAGAAGATGATGGCATAACGGGTCCAAGTAAAAGGCTTGTTGCAGATTGCAGCTGTACAGGGAGATGGGGGGTCTATCGCCAATGATAGGGATCGATTCCAAGTCAGACTGATCGCGGGAAAGGCGATGAAGAGGCTCGCAGCCGTTGGCGGTAGAGTTGAGCGTCGCAGTGGCCGATCGCTTTCTGGCAGGAGCTGGGAGGGGGGTTAGGGTGGGATATCGCGGCAGACCTGATGCGCAGAAGGTTCCTGGAAAAAACTCACCCGGGGTGGCAAACGTCACAATCACAAACGCCCCTGATGGCCCTCTCTCTCTCTCTCTCCTCTCTCTCTCTCTCTCCCTCTCTCTCCATCTTCTCTCTCTCTCTCTCTCTCCCTTCCTCTATCTCCATCATCTTCTCCTCTCTCTCTTCTCTCTCATCTTCTCTCTCCTCTCTCTCTCTCTCTCTCTCCTCTTCCTCTATCTCTCATCTCTCTCTCTCTCTCTCTCTCTCCCCTCTCTCTCTCTATCTCCATCATCTTCTCTCTCTCTCTCTCTTCTCTCTCTCTCTCTCTGCATCTCTCTCTCTCCTCTCTCTCTCTCTCTCTCCCAATCACCCACGTGACGCAGTCGGCTAAAGGTTAATCGAAAATTACGTTAACTCTTACCAACGGCTGTCAAGCCACCTTTAAATTACCAAAACCAAAATGGACCGCCATTCCGCACATAATACCGACTGTAAATTAACATCGTTGCGCAGTCCTCCCCCGTGATGAAGACGGCGACAACGAATGATCGCCGAAAGGAAGATTTGTTAACTCAGGCGAGATGGTGCATACATCATCACCCTATCACAGCAGCCCGCTGTTTTCTGGAAATAAAACCGATTTCACAGAATATATAGATAGATGGGCGTCAGCGAATGAGGCGGACCGGATGGAATCTCCTGTCAAACACGGAGGAGATTAATTATTTTATCGTTAAATCGTCGCTTTTATGCACTTTTGAGATTTTCCCGCATATCGCTGAGGCTACTAAGTGTGAATCTGGTCATAGTCGGCTCGGCTTTGGGGTCATAACTCCCTAGCACGATTTCCACTCGCCCTTCTTTAAGCCGCTTGCGTTCCCCCTCACGTCTGAGAAATGAAAACTTCGGGCAGTGATTTTGCCATGTAGTTGCAGCTGAGCCCCTGCAGCTAACTTCTGACTGGCTTGAATACTGATCCCCGCCCAGTCGCACTTCCTAGGTAACTAACTTGGAAACCGACGCTGATGCCCTAACACCTTCTTCGTCTACCTCCCTTCTGTCGACCTCAAAGAA
>JACATO010000784.1:0-36125 GCA_018389105.1 Nautilus pompilius | reverse complement strand
GAAATTCCTTTCCAGCGACACGTCTTGTGCCTACTAGGCTACAGGGACAAACCATCACTCTATATACACACATCACATGTATATAAGCTAAATAATCCTCAATCTCCAGGCTGCGATACGATACTAAGTTATCACGTCTAAAGATCACAGCATCGCTGTCCATCGTCGAGAAGCTGTTAACCATGCATAATAAACTATAACATCGTGTAACTTCTCGGGATATATACACAGGTGCGTGCGTGCGCGTGCGTGCGTGTGTGTGTCTGTGTGTGTTGTGCGTTTACTTTCTAGTTAACACTCACCGCCTGACACCTGTTGGATCGTGCCAGAAACTAATCAGTTCTGCATTAAATACTACTACTACTACTACCTACTACTACTACTACTACTAATCATAATAATAATAATAATAATAATAATAATAATAATAAAGTACTTTTGACTTGTATCGAAGCTAGGGTCGATCCAGGTATAACTCGCTCGTCGACTTGAGCTACAGCAGGTGGGGATGACATCCCACCTGGACAGGCCCGACACGGCCACCGGGCAGCAGCTATTTGTTCATCATCACCCCTCGACGGCCGCGCGCGCGGTGGGTGGGGGATGGGAAGCCTCTTCGATAGAAAGGTGCGAAAAGAACTTACCTCGAAGGCCCGATCTACCGCCACTCTCTTCTCCGACCGAAGAGGGGCTGCTGGCTATGGTGGTGGGAAATGGGGAGAGGGGGCAGAACAAACGTATCCCGTGACGTGAGCCCAGGTATCCTGCTCACCTGATGGCGGGAGCCTTAGAGGAAAATGTGACATCCCGCTTTCCCTCTTTCTCTTCCTTTATATATAGACACTCACTCATATATGTATATATGTGGTTGGGTTACACCTTTTTTTGTTGTCAGGAACTAGAATATAAATATAACTGAAGTAGAACGCTGTTTCTTACCTGTTGGTTTGCTCACCGCATCGTTCGTCACTCATTCTATGAGTTTGGCCAGAAACTTGTTCAACCAGTCCTCGCTTCCATTATACGGACAAACCAGTTCTCTTCTCTTTCTTTCTTTTTGTTTTTTTTTTCCTCCCCCTGATACTCGCGACGGATATATAACCGGGATGACTCGTTCTAGCGGATTGGTTCGTCTCTCTCTCTCTCTGCGTGTGTGTGCCTGCGCGCGCGAGACTCTCTCCCGGCTTCGGAGCAACCTGGTGAGAGGGCTATTTTCGTATTTCCTTAATGTTTTTTTATTGTTCTTTGCAATCCTCCGGATAAGAGAGATCGAGAGAGATGGAGAGAGAGAGGGAGGGGGAGAGAGACACGGACAGATGGAGAGAGAGAGAGAGAGACATGATGGAGAGACGGAGAGAGAGTAAGAGACGGAAAGATGGAGAGAGAGAGATGGAGAGAGAGAGGGAGGGGCAGAGAGACACGGACAGATGGAGAGAGAGAGACATGGAGAGACGGAGAGAGAGAAAGAGACGGAAAGATGGAGAGAGAGAGTGGAGAGAGAGAGCGTACACCACAGAGAGAGACACAGAGAGATGGAGAGCGAGATGAGAGAGAGAGAGAGAGAGAGAGAGAGAGAGAGAGCGAGGAGAGAGGGAGAGAGACACACACAGAGAGACACAGAGAGAGATGAAGATGATTGTCAATACAGAGAGAAGAGAGGAGAGAGAGAGAGACGAGAGAGGGAGAGAGAGAGAGATGGAGAGAGAGATCACACACACACACAGAGAAAGACAACAGAGAGAGAGGGAGAGGGGGGGAGAGGGAGAGATGGACGACCTGAGAGCTCGGTCCTCCGCCTGCCGAGACCCCGAGTAGCTGCTGCGATACCTATTGGAGACCGTAGCCCGGCCCGTCTCAGTTTCTACTCCGCGATATTCAGCAGGGCCGCGGGCTGAGCGGGTTAGGGCACCTCACGCCTGGAGAATTCCCACACCGTGCGCGCAGCTCTCTCACTTGCCACACATTATAATTGTAAGCTTTCCCCTTCTCTCGCTCTCTTATATTTACACTCACATCTATGCCTTTTAAAGAAAAGTCTGTTTTCTATAGCTGCTAGTTTATTATTAAACAACCGTTACGGATTGTGACCACAAACAAAACCCTGTAGACCGTCTCTTCATACGCCGCTGAGCCGACAGGTAAATTCCTAAGATATGCCCGAACCTCACCTCGGATGGAAAGGAAGGTGTGTCAGTGCGCTCAGAGACGCAAGAGAGGATTCAATAAGAAAGTCCCAAGTGCCGGGGCTTGTATACACTCGGGCCCGCTAAATAATCCTGAATGAGTTTTCCAGTGACATAAACCTATTACCGCTATTGATCTTACCTGGCTGTTGCCTGGATACGGGTGAACCCACCCTTCTCTCCTAGGAGAATCCAGTCATATTGGATCCAGGGGTGGCTAGTAGCTAAAAAAAATGATAATAAATATCGTATTCCGAAGATCTATGCGCAACGGAAGATGGGAGAGAGGAGAGAGAGAGAGAGATGGGAGACGAGAGAGAGAGAGAAGAGAGAGAGAGAGATGGAGAGGGAGGGGTTAAATATGCGTTATAGAGGTGAAAGAAAAACAACAGAATTAACAAACGCTTTGATCACGTTGTTTATACACTTTGAAAACAGTTCGGTGCTGCATCCTCCCATCTCTAAGGGCGGTCTGTCAGTAGTTTTGTGGTCTGACTTAGCATTTTACACTGGACAAGATAGAAGGGTGCCAGAGGAGGGTGTGTGTGGTTGTGTGTGTGTGTGTGTGTGTGTGTGTGTGTGTGTGTGTGTGGACGCCGTACACCACCAGCAGAGCGCACGACTGATTTGCTGGATGCCGAGATCGAGCGTGACGTGGCGAATCGATCTGGAAGGAATCGATTCGATTTTCGCGAGGCGACGATGTGCGAACACAGCGACGAATTAGATTTCGTACAGGTATCGGATGCTGCGAACGTGCACACACACGATTCCTCAGTAAGAGGCCGTATTGGTTTATTGATGACGGCTAAGAAAGTAAATATCCTCAGCTCTCATCCGGAACGGCCAATTAATGGATGGATGGATGGCTGGCAGTCTGTGGAAGAATGTCGGAGAATGTTTAAGACGGGAACAAACAGACATCGAAGAAAGAATAAGAAATCTATAATTAATAATACTAATAATAATAATAATTAATAATAATAATCATAATTAATAATACGAAGAAGAAGAAGAAGAAGAAGAAGAAGAAGAAGAAGAAGAGGAAGACGAAGAAGAAGATTTGAAAATTAACTCCGAAGAGCAAACATTACAATAAAGAACAGACCAAGCTTTAGAGAAACAACTTGTAAAAGTATTTATCTAGAATTCCTGTGCACACTACTTTATTAAAAAAGAAAGAGAGAGAGAGAGAGAGAGAAGGAATTACACAGAGAAACAGAGTTAGCATCGCTAACCCAATAAAGCAGAAGGCGATTTTACTTCTTGGTTCACGGATGAGACCAGAGAACTCATCTAAGACGGTTTATATCTATACTAGTCGTCAGTAATTTCCTTCTTGTAGAAAACCGTCCGCGGAAAAAGCTAAATTTGCTTTTGCTGACAGATGCTGCTACTGGTCAACACTGGAAGCATCGGGTGAGACGGGTAAAGATAAATTATCAATACTGGAAGATTTCAGCAGACTGGGCATGACCCGGTTGGGAAAGAACTATCAGCAACAAAATGGCGTTTGTCAAGTAGTTTTAAAATCTGCACCGATTCTTTACGTTGCCGGTAGAAAAGATTTTGTTGGATTACGAATGGGACTGAGAGAGATGAGAGAGGGGAGAGGAGAGAGAGAGGACGAGAGAGAGGAGAGAGAGAGAGGGAGGAGAGAGAGAGAGAGGAAGAGAGAGAGAGAGAGAGAGAGAGAGAGATGAAGAGAAAAAGAATAAAAAAGAGATGAAGAGAGAGATGAGGAGAGAGAGACATGAAGAGAATGAAAAAGAGAGATGAAGAAAGAGATGAGAAGAGAGAGAGAGAATGAAGAGAATGAAAAAGAGAGATGAAGAAAGAGATGAGAAGAGAGAATGAAGAGAATGAAAAAGAGAGATGAAGAAAGAGATGAGAAGAGAGAATGAAGAGAATGAAAAAGAGAGATGAAGAAAGAGATGAGAAGAGAGAATGAAGAGAATGAAAAAGAGAAAGGTAAAGAGAAAGAGAGAGATGAGAAAAAGAGAGGTGAAGAGAAAAATAATAAAAAGGAGATGAAGAGAGAGAAAGAGATGAGGAGAGACAGAATGAAAGAGAGAGAGATGGAGAGACAGCCGATCCCTAAAGTGTACACGGAGGTTCAGACCGTTTGTTTGCCTGTCAAGCGATGGCAACATTCTTTCCAAAGGCGACTCGAATTGTTTCCCTGTCAGGTGGGAGAGGGGGCGAGGATTCTCCCTTCCTCTATATTCGGTTGCAAATGAACGTAAGCTCCCGAGTGACACAGCAAAACTTGGCTCGAATGTGACGCCAGAGGCGAAGGTATGAAAACCAGCTCGAGAAGGACAGGTGTGGCCGTAAGGTAAGGCGGTTCGTGAACTTTCGCACTGAAACAGAGGCCGTCGAATCAGTAAACATGGCAGGGGGGGGGGGGAGCCCAATCTATTATCATCTGGGCAGCAGCACATATTCTGCGTGGACGGTGTTTACCATTTACCAGGTCGGCAAAAGAGGGGTTCCGTCTAATGGCAGACTTTAAACGCTACTCTACTCTAAACAAATTTGCCTCGGAGGGAGGGTGTGGTGAGGGGAAGGTGCAAGCAACCGACCAGAGTCGAGAAAGAAACCGGATTAAACGCTTCTATTTGCTTTAATCTCTGTTGCTCGCACTCAGCCCGACCCCCTATTTATGCCCGACCTCTTCTACTCTAAGCGAACAGACCTTCCAGCCGGGCCGCACTACACCGTCAACCCAGAGCCGCCGTGCGCAGAGACTCTCCTGCCAAACACACGCGCGCCACCTCCCGGAGTAAGCCACGCTGATCAGATCTCTCGCTTCGCGGTAGGTAAACGAGCCGGCCGTGATTCGAACCCCACCGGTTACGTCAGCATGGGACATTTCGTGCGAGTACCAGCTGGTCCACAAAAGCGACAGAATCACCGATGTGTTGTTCCCGGAGGAGAAGCGCAAGATCAAGGTTGCACAATAAGATCTACCAGGGAAGCTCGATCGTAGGGTATCAGTGTCAGCATCGATGGCTTACGAGTTCCTCACACCACGCTAAGACGTAAAATGCGTCTTCGGGATATTCTTGCGCGAAGCCAACGTCGCATTAGGTTAGATCCAACCAGACCCGGATACCAGGAGGCAGCACACGCCGACGACTCGGCTCGACAGTTCCCGGCTTGACTGTATCCCTCTGAAGTTTCCCCTACACCCCGCAGTTTTTAAAGTATATTTGTTATTTGTATGCACCGAAGCCTTCAGCCTCCGTACAGCAATCACAAGTCTTTTACCGGTCAGCTCTCCTGTACCGCGGGCCGATACATAATTTAAAAAGAAAAAAAAAATTATAAGAATTAAGGTTTCTGTATAAACTTCATCCCGGGATTTTACTTCACGCATAAATAGCAATTTTTTGTTGTTGTTGTTGTATAAGCTGGAATTAAAAAGAATATATATTTATTATGGCGACACTAACCGATTACTTTGTGTATAAGGGCCGTGTTTTTAAACAGTCTTACAATCGGTGGCAAACACCGCGCATTTCTATTCGTGTATAAGCTGTGCGGTTTATACAAATTGCAGTCTCTGTATATTTTATGACATAAATGGGCTAGCATTTCGAGACGCAGCCCCCTCCTTACTTCAAACAGGGCAGGAACTCGTTGGCCCAGTGCGCGGACCAGATCAGCGATACCGGTCTGCCCTGATTGCGGCCCATTCGTGGCACGGAATCCTGGGAAGTGAGTTTACCGGGGACGCTTTGGCCAGGAATACGCAGAAGATAAGTCGGGGTGGGCGATCTCCGATAAGTGTTTACAGGAGGGCTGCGCTAGTCGAACGATCAGCGGGCCACGACATAATGTGACATCCTTCCCGTTATGGAGCAGGGGACCCTCCTTCCTGTTTATATCCACGGCCATCGATCTAGAGAAGAGAGAGAGAGAGAGAGAGAGAGAGAGGTGGAGAGAGAGATGACGTCAGTTACAGAGAGAGAGAGAGAGAGAGAGAGCGAGAGAGAGAGAGGTGGCGGGGTATTTATTATTGTGTTTTCTTTCTTTGCAGAAGATGATGCATCGGCCGGAAGGACCGGAAGAAAGCCACAGATATGTCGACGTCTGGCTAACCACGTGACACGAATCTTATTGAGCGCCCGTCGCTCCTTCTCGACTCCCAGAGTCGCCAATATAGACTTTGCGCCAAGTAAAATTGGGTTGCAGCTCCGCATACCGGGATTCTAGATCGCCTTTACACAATGTGTCGGCGCCTCGCTGCCTCTGTTTAAGACAAAGGGCTGCATCAGGACGTATAAGCTCTGTTCCTGTTTTTCGATTGCCGTGTATATGCTTCTAGAATAAAAGATTCTCTCTCTCTCAATCTCTGTAACTGACGTCATCTCTCTCCATCTCTCTCTCTCTCAATCTCTGTAACTGACGTCATCTCTCTCTTCTCTCTCAATCTCTGTAACTGACGTCATCTCTCTCTCCATCTCTTTCTCTCTCAATCTCTGTAACTGACGTCATCTCTCTCTCCATCTCTCTCTCTCTCAATCTCTGTAACTGACGTCATCTCTCTCTCTCTCTCTCTCTCTCGCTCAATCTCTGTAACTGACGTCATCTCTCTTTCTCTCTCATCTCTGTAACTGACGTCATCTCTCTCTCTCTCATCTCTCTCTCTCTCTCTCAATCTCTGTAACTGACGTCATCTCTCTCTCCATCTCTCTCTCTCTTTCGCTCATCTCTGTAACTGACGTCATCTCTCTCTCCATCTCTCTCTCTCTCAATCTCTGTAACTCGTCATCGTCATCTCTCTCTCTCTCTCCATCTCCATCCATCTCTCTCTCTGTAACTGACGTCATCTCTCTCTCTCTCTCCATCTCTCTCTCTCTCTCTCTATGTAACTGACGTCACTCTCTCTCTCTCTCTCCATCTCTAACTATAGGTGTCCGTTTACTTACGCCAAGTCTCACACTCATCATCTAGCGGGCCCATTTCCCCCTTCTGCGGATTTTCTCTTTCTGCCTCGGCCCTTTGATTTCACAGCTGGAGCCAGGCGATTTCGCTCTATAACATCACTCCGTGCAACCACCCCCCCCAACTCCTTCCAGGGTTTTTCACGTCGGCACTAACCAGCCTTAAGAAGAAACAATGGCAAAGCAGCTCTGTTTCTCGTGAAATTTCTATTTACATTCAGAATTCCCAATAAGAGTCATCGGTGACGACCCCCATGAATATTTACCCGGAGGAAAGGTGACGCCGTGAAAGGCAGTTCTACGATAGCGCGGTTGTTTTGTTTTGTTTTCCAGGATGCTAAGGAAAACCGAGTGTAACCGAAGAAGAAGCGACGGGAAGAGGTAGGCGCGGGAGACACAGGGCAGTGTACCACCAACCAGTACAATAAACACCCACACGAGGGCAACAGACTAGCGCCACGCCCTCTACGGGTCAGGAGAGACTTACCCCGCCTCCACCCGGGCCGGGAAACGTCACCATTAATATCGAGAAATCCTGCAAGATAGACATTAGCTCAGTTTTCCCTTCCCTCTCCTCCCCACCCAGCTCGAAGGCCAGGGACACAAAAAGAGCTGGCTGGCGGCGGCACCTGGTTTGGGACGAGTTATGGCCCTTAGAAGGCAGAAGATACGACCCGTCAGCACAAAGCAGAAGAAAGGGGCGGAAAGCTACGAGGAGACCGACAATAACCGCCAGAGCGGAGAAGTCAGGTGCCAATTGGGGGGGGGGAACGGGCGGACGGGTGTCGGCAAACGAATCTGAAGAGCAGGGACCTACTACTCGAAATGCCTTTAAAGGGGCCGACCAGGCGGACTGGATGACACGACACTGCTGAGGCGAAGACGGACCTGAGAGGACCGGGGTTTCCTTAGATCAGGACTGGAATAGACTATGGTTTGTCGACAGATGCTGCCCTAGGTACGACGCGGAGGTGGACGACTGTTCGAGTGATTCGCCCTTTCCGAATCGTTTAAACGCGCTCCCCCCCCCTCAAAAAAAAGTCAAAATCGCACCTAATATTTTCCGGCACCTGAAAGAGGGAGAGAAAAAAAAGGCAAAGCGAAAAGATCGACTGTGGACGGCTACGCTTATTCATGCCATTTATTATTTCTCAGCCCAGTCTACTAAATCCGATTATCTTTTAAGTTTCTAATTTTGTTTCTCTACTACACAATGCGCGATAATCCGTTAGCAGTCAGGTGCAATTCCTCACGTTAACTTCTTTTCTCTGCTACACGATTACCAGCTGAACCGCGCGTGCAGCTGTGCCAGACTTGACGACCGCACGCGAGAGCTAAAGATACGTACCGAGAGCTATATTTATGATAATACAAAATTTTCTTGCTATGTATCGGGATCAGACGATGAAAATAGCCAGAGAAAATAAGTTCGCCTTTTTTCTTTCTTATTATTCATTTACACGTATTTGAATTAGCGCGCGCATGCGCCGAAAAAAAAATCAAGCCGTTTCCTGTTGCTTAAAGCCACATCTCATGGTGAAGTCTCTCTCTCTCTCCTCTCTCTCCTTCTCTCTACTGACATCATCTTCATCTCTCTCTCTCTGTACTGACATCATCTCTCTCCTCCCCCTTCATTCCTCTATCTCTCTCTTTCCACACGCACGCACGCACACACACAACACACACACACCACTTTCCCCCCCATTATTATCGTCTCTCACTTAGTACAAAGTCTGGACTATTTTCTTAAGACGACGAATTGTCTTTTGACGTTAATAGCAGTCCTTGGACCAACTGTTACGAGCGGTTATTGACGCGGGTTTTTAAAGTTATCAGAAGGCGGTCCATCTAAACCATACGCTATTCATCCTGCTAGTAAGCATGATTTACTTAATTCATATTCAATTTTTAGCCTGAAAGAAGGCAAACACCTGAACTAACAGTACAGCCATTAAACGAATGTTAAAATACTTCAACAGCAGCAACAATAACAACTTGTTCAACAGCATTTATTTTCTCCCTGTCTAGAGATTCGCACGAGTTAACCCTTTTGCAGTGTAGCTATACAGTTTAAATTAAAGCTACCCAAAAGCTACAATGTCTCTTTACTGACGTCACATCTCTCTATATCTACGTCACGTCTCTCTACTGACGTAATCTCTCTCTATATTGACGTCACATCTCTCTGTATTTACGTCACGTCTCTATATTGACGTCACATCTTTCTATATCTACGTCGTAATCTCTCTCTATATTGACGTCACATCTCTATATTGATGTCATATCTCTCTATATTGACTTCACGTCTCTATACTGACGTAATCTCTTTATATTGACGTCACATCTCTATATTGACGTCACGTCTCTCTACTGACGTCACATCTCTCTCTATATTGACGTCACATCTCTGTATTGACGTAATCTCTCTCTATATTGACGTCACATCTCTCTGTATTGACTTCACGTCTCTCTACTGACGTCACATCTCTCTATATTGACGTCACGTCTCTCTACTGACGTAATCTCTCTCTATATTGACGTCACATCTCTCTGTATTGACTTCACGTCTCTCTACTGATGCAATCTCTCTGTACTGACATAATATCTCAGTATTGACGTCATATCTCTCTGTACTAACGCTATCTATCTCTCTCTCTCTTAAAAAAAAAAAAATATATATATATAAGTGCACCTATTTACCCCAGACCTTTAAAAAAAACAAAGAAATTGTGTAAGAAGCAGGGATTCTCATCGGTTTCTGTTTTGTTGTCGTCAAGCGACCACTGCACCATGACCATATCTGAAAGCACTAGGTTTTTCTTACGATACAAAACTCCGGTGTATTTATTCACACCCCCCTGTTTAATTCGTAGTAAAAAAAAGGAGGAATTTCTACGGTTCTCTATTATAAACAAACTACAAACGACAATAAGAGTAGAACGGCATTCATTGAATTCCATAAAATGAGTGGGTGCACAAAGTTGAGTTCAAGACGTGTTAAAAGATTAGACAGCCACTTTTGGACAAGGTAGGGGAGAGAGAAAGAAAAGAAGAACGTGTCGCGCAGTGTTTATTGGCAGTGAGACGATATCCACTGCTTTATTCGGGTTCACCTTGAGAACGAGTTCGAGTCGGCATTTTACCTTCTTCAAATGTCTTGCTGGCCACTTATTGGGACTCCTACCTAATAACGGGCCTTGGATCGCCTTTCTCCGAATAACAGCGCTATGACATGGCAATGTGCCGCAGAATTCACAGGGGGTTGAAAGGTGTCTTGAGAGATGTTTCCCCGTTCCCTGCTTAGTTGTTGTTACTGTACGCAATTTGTAGAAAAAGGTGTGCAAAAGATCATCATGGCGAATGCGTCTTTCAAGTTCATCCCACAGATGCTCAATTGTATTGAGATCCAAGGATTGCGCTGGCCATGGGAGATGTCTAAAATCTCCATCATGCTCCTCAGAACAAGAATGTCCAATATGGACACGATAGATAGATGCAATGCCATCTTTGGAGTAGTCATCCTATGAATCATCGTTGGGATGCACTTAATGGGAAATGATGCTGAGATAAGCTCTAAAGGGTTAAGAGAACCGAGAGTACGCATCCACCCCTAGAGATCTGGACAGTTGCGACGACTAGTGTGAAGTTTCCTCCTTATATAAACCGTGACTGGCCAGATCACACCGCCTTTTCCCCCCCGTTTCCCTAGTCCAATCTCTGCGCTCCTTATATTACATGAGGTGTTTTTTTTTTTTTTTATTCTTTCCTGCTGGTAACTGTGATCACCGGTTTACACCTGCTATCACGCTTCTAAGGCGGCGGGATGCTCTCGCCTTTCCCGATATCCGTTAGACTGACTGCAGATGATGTACCAGTCCATACAGCACTGCAGCAATTGATCACATGGCATACCACGTGGTCAGCCTAATTCTCGCTTGCGGCTCAGGTCAGGCCATGGTCTGAGAGGGTCCCTAGACCATAATAAAGTGGCCAGCGATGCGTAGGCATTATCTATATTAACCACCTACCGGCAGTTTAAGCCTATAGTTCTGCCGATAAAGACATTTAATTTTTCAAATGTGAAGCCTTTCAGACGACTTATATAGTTTATAATTACGTCCTTTATTAAGCATTTTTTTCCAATGATAACTAGAAAAAAAATAATGTACTTGGAGCATCCGTTTTAAAGATCTTGACATTTCCGGCCTTGGAAGGCAATTTGGCATTGTGCATTGTTCTTGAACATAGAAAAGACTTTCTTTGCTGTCGGGTATATATATATATATGATGCCTTAGCTTGTAACATCTAAGAGTTATCATCAGGAAAGGGTTTCTCAGCAGATTCAGCCCTAATTCTGCTTTTATAAGATTCAATGCTGAATTTGGACATTTTCTAAATGTTTCTAGGTTGGCAAAATGCAGTTTGATTTAAACCTTTCACCTGATTTCCTTCGGACTCTCAAAAGCACCGCGATTATCCAAACGATCATGTGAATTCTCATTTTCAGATATCGCCTGGCACCGATCTTCGACTTTTGAAAAATTCCGTTATTTCTTACCAAAATTGTTTTCCTTTCTTTAGAGATGGGGATGGGTGGGGTGGGGGCATGACTTGGAATCCTACCTTACCAAACACCTATTCGACACCTTCCCGACAATGCTTTCTTCTAATTCCTTAGCTGATATTCCGCATCGCGCCCGGCACCGAGGCAAATCTTCTCATTTCTCCAGAAGGCCAACCCGTTCTTTTCCTCGGCGAAAGCTTCTTTTTTTTTGCCGAAGAATTACTTGATCGTCGACTGGAGATGCTGATGCGGCGGATATACGGGAAATTTCTAGAATATCACGGTTGACGCACACGTTTCTTTTTTTAATGCTGAAAACAACACCCATTCACTTTCGAACTGATGCGGTTCGTTTCGCCGCCAGGTTTCCAGAAAAGCATTTACCGGGTGAAGTCTGAACGTCGGGCGACCGCCGTGCGCTTGGCACTGAAAGCTTTGCGGAGGGCGAACGTGTTAGATGGAAGAAACCACTCGACCGGAGCCGATCTGAGCAGCCAAGGGGCTGCAGGATGCCTCGTGCTACAGCGCTTCTCGAATATTTATAGACCAACGGACGGACGGAGACTATTTGCTGCTGCACGCGGACCAATAGAAACCGACCTGCCGCTGACTGCCCCATACCATGTATATAAGAGCCCACAGCAGCAGCAGCCACCTGGTCGTGTTCGTGGCTGGATCGTTACTCACTCGATCTTTGGACCTCTATGTACTCCGAACAGTTTAAGCCACAGCAAGAACAAATTGTAAATGAGCCCAGAACACGAACACCAAAACCCTATTATCTATATGGAGAATACACACACACAACCCGAGGACAGCTCCCCCCCTTTTTCTGATGAAATTCTCGGAAAGCTTAGCTGCAGAATTCGGAAAGGGAAATGGAGTCGGTCTTATTCTGAAAGACATGGCCATTGTTTCTCAAAGCCAGCCGCTGTAGGCGTCCCCGAATTCTACGTTAGTTCGAGGGGTGAGGGGTGGAGGGGTGGGGACCGAATTCTACGTTAGCTCGAGGGGTGAAGGGTGGAGGGGTGGGGACCGACTTCTACGTTAGCTCGAGGGGTGTGAGGGGTGGAGGGGTGGGGACCGAATTCTACGTTAGTTCGAGGGGTGAGGGGTGGAGGGGTGGGGACCGAATTCTACGTTAGCTCGAGGGGTGAAGGGTGGAGGGGTGGGGACCGACTTCTACGTTAGCTCGAGGGGTGAAGGGTGGAGGGGTGGGGACCGACTTCTACGTTAGCTCGAGGGGTGAAGGGTGGAGGGGTGGGGACCGAATTCTACGTTAGCTCGAGGGGTGAAGGGTGGAGGGGGTGGGACCGACTTCTACGTTAGCTCGAGGGGTGAGGGGTGGGAGGGGTGGGGACCGAATTCTACGTTAGCTCGAGGGGTGAGGGGTGGAGGGGTGGGGACCGAATTCTACGTTAGTTCGAGGGGTGAGGGGTGGAGGGGTGGGACCGAATTCTACGTTAGCTCGAGGGGTGAAGGGTGGAGGGGTGGGGACCGACTTCTACGTTAGCTCGAGGGGTGAGGGGTGGAGGGGTGGGGACCGAATTCTACGTTAGTTCGAGGGGTGAGGGGTGGAGGGGTGGGGACCGAATTCTACGTTAGCTCGAGGGTGAAGGGTGGAGGGTGGGACCGACTTCTACGTTAGCTCGAGGGGTGAGGGGTGGAGGGGTGGGGACCGAATTCTACGTTAGTTCGAGGGGTGAGGGGTGGAGGGGTGGGGACCGAGTTCTACGTTAGTTCGAGGGGTGAAGGGTGGAGGGGGGGGATCGAATTCTACGTTAGCTCGAGGGGTGAAGGGTGGAGGGGTGGGGACCGAGGTCTACGTTAGCTCGAGGGTGGAAGGGTGGAGGGGTGGGGACCGAGCTCTACGTTAGTTCGAGGGGTGAAGGGTGGAGGGGGGGACGGAGCTCTACGTTAGCTCGAGGGGTGAAGGGTGGAGGGGTGGGGACCGAGTTCTACGTTAGCTCGAGGGGTGAAGGGTGGAGGGATGGGGATCGAATCTACGTTAGCTCGAGGGGTTGAAGGGTGGAGGGGTGGGGACCGAATTCTACGTTAGTTCGAGGGGTGAAGGGTGGAGGGGTGGGGACCGACTTCTACGTTAGCTCGAGGGGTGAAGGGTGGAGGGGTGGGGACCGAATTCTACGTTAGTTCGAGGGGTGAAGGGTGGAGGGGTGGGGACCGAATTCTACGTTAGCTCGAGGGGTGAAGGGTGGAGGGGTGGGGACCGACTTCTACGTTAGCTCGAGGATGAAGGGTGGGGACCGACTTCTACGTTAGCTCGAGGGGTGAAGGGTGGAGGGGTGGGGACCGACTTCTACGTTAGCTCGAGGGGTGAAGGGTGGAGGGGTGGGGACCGAATTCTAAGTTAGCTCGAGGGGTGAAGGGTGGAGGGGTGGGACCGAATTCTAAGTTAGCTCGAGGGGTGAAGGGTGGAGGGGTGGGGACCGAATTCTATAACAGTACCTGACACTTAATAGCAAACGTTTATTTAACTTAAATTAAGTGTAAGCCTAGTTACGGAAACAGGTACATAGCGGGGGTTTATATGAAGCAGTGGTGCAAAAAATACAAGCAAATTAGCGAGGACAAAAGCCAGCTCATTTCTTTCAGCTTGATTATTAAACACATCGGTAAAAACAGTGCCATCTTTTACAGGTGAAAGCATCAAGGTGCACGAGCCATTCGGGTGAGAACAGCTAGGGTTAACTACTCGCTCGTCTTCACCGTATTCATAGTCAGGCCCGCTCTCCCTGCCAACGCCTACACATTCCAGCTGCCCCCTCGCCTGCATCACATTTCGGTTCTTCGTTTACCTCTCTTGCACGTTCATCCGCCTGCCTGCATATATCAAGTGTTTCCGTTTGTTTAACCCTTTCGACGCGGCCGGCACCAAAGTTCGTCCACCTAGCGGCGTCACACCCTTTCCTTTTTCAGCCCAACAACTGAGCTTTGCTTTAAAAATCGGCACGAAGACCAAAGGCCAACAACGAAGAATCTTTTTTGGCCCAGCATCTCTCTCTCTCCTCTCTCTCATTCTCTCACTTCATCTCTTTCTCCTTTCTCATCTCTCATCCTTGTTTCTCTCTCTCTCTCTCTCTCTCTCTCTCTCTCTCTCTTTATTCTCTCACTTCATCTCTTTCTCCTTTTCATCTCTCTCCTTGTTTCTCTATCTCACTCTCTATCTTCATCCTCTCTATCTCTCTCTCTCTCTCTCTCTCACGCTCTCACTTCATCTCTTTCTCCCTCTCTTCTCATCTCTCTCCTTGTTTCTCTCATCTCGCTCTCCTCTCTCTCTCTCTCTCTCTCTTATTCTCTCACTTCATCTCTTTCTCTCTTTTTCATCTCTCTCCTTGTTTTCTCTATCTCACTCCTCTCTTCCTCATCTCTCTCTCTCTCTCTCTCTCACTCTCTCACTTCATCTCTTTCTTCTTTCTCCATCTCTCTCGCATCTGTTTCCCTCTCTCTCTCTCTCTGTTTATAACCTACAAATACACTTGAACAAAAGTCAGGTACGATTTCACAAGCCACGGCGGATAATAGTACAGACTGAATCCTTTGGTATAAAAAGAGTGATACGCTGATAGTAAATTAGAGAAAGAGGAAATCGTTATCTTACGTAAAGACCAATCTTTCTCAAATATTTTTTCCGATGCATTTTTAAACATGCTTACCGAACAATCTGCATCTATGTACTTACTAATGTGATATTATTATTATTATTATTAATAATAATAATAATAATAATAATAATAATATAATAATAATAATAATAATAATAATAATAATAATAATAATAGTGCGGTTCATATCGTTGACATTTAGACTTGGTGTGGGGTGTATTTTAAATTAATCCCACTGTTATTTGCCTCCTTGGGTAAAACACCTTGTAACCTGGCATCATTCTGCTGTTCCATGTCACGCACAGCCCGACATCCTGCGCAACGTAATTCCAGACCACGTGACGTAGTTTATCGAAGCCACTTTCAGTCCCGTCATGCCTTGCAACTATTGCGTCACGTTACAAATGTAGTTAATAGCGAAAGTATACATCATTTTTTTAAAAAAAAGTGTTGAAGAATACTTCTATTCCGCATAGGCCTGATAGATTTTAGCATTCAAATGATGGAATTAAATTAAAGAAAATATTCACGATTTGCCAACAGATTATCAGGATTTTTTTTCTTTTTTTTAAAAAAAAAAAAAAACTTATAAAGGGAAGTAACTCCACTAGGTCACTGTTTCACGCACTTAAAGTGAAACCATGGGTACGATACTTTCATTATTTTGTGAAGAAACTGTCATCAGTAATAGGCGCAACAGTGCTACCAATATCAATATCAATAATAATATGCTTAGATTAGTAGTGACAAAGAGACAGAAGGTAAGAGGCTCTGGGAAAGAGTGATGAACTATTAGCTACACTTCCGGCGCGGCTAGAAAACAGACAATTTTGAATTAAAATTATAACCCTAATATTAAAATATCCGATTACCAAAATAAATTAAAAAAAAAAAAAATTATGGTTTGTCGTTAGAATCTTCGCTAAACGCATAACTCACTTCCACGCAAAGCTCGCACTAGTACGATCTTTGGGAGAAACTGATGGATTTATTTGAGTTACCTGCCCTTATTTAGGAGAGGCAAATGACACCAGCATGGTTAAAAAAGACACGAAAAGCAAATCTCACCTGCCACTGTTTCAGCACAAAGCTACAAACGTTTTGTACGGAAAAAAAAAAACCTTTTAATTTCTCATTGTTCCCTCCCCTCCCCCTTTATCGTGTGCGCGCGCGCGTTTTGTGTGTGTGTGTGTGTGTGTGTGTGTGTGTGTGTGTCCCTTTAAGGCTAGATTTAGACAGTAAAATAAATTCGTTCGAACCCTCACCCACCAAAGCTGGGGGGGGGGGGGGAAAAAGAGAGTCTGAATTCTTTTTTTCTTTACTCACAGGTTAAAAAACTCTATCAGTGCTCGGTCTTCGAGAAAAGGGAATTTCAGGAAATCCTTCGGAAGCGGTAAATCCACGGTCCGTCTGGAGAAATCCTTCATGTTAATAAAGGCGTCTCGGAGCGCCGGAAAACTGGACGCGGAGTCTGGAACAGAAGAGAAGAGGGTGAGAGGTCGGCAGGTGTCGTCCAGCTTCGCTAAATACCAGTCGTGACGAGAAGTGGATAATAATATATATAAATCCTAATAATAATAATAATAATAATAATAATAATAATCCTAATAATAACAAAGAAAAGTAGGATCGAAGTACTTTATAACGACTATAGATACTCTTTTATGTACTAAATAGCTCATTCTACACCCCCTTTTGTAGGTAAATTACGAATAACTTTATTGGACAGGTATCTTTCAGGTAACTTATTAATCAAAATAGACAGACTAATTTTGCCAAGCCAGCTACACTGACGGCCGAAAACCAGTCAGCTTTTTTTACTAAACGAAATACCGAGTGTCAACTTCTTGTGTCTACGATGTAAAAAGGGTAACCATTCGACGTAACAGAGCCGATCAAGTTAGCATCGTTCTAATATTCATAGCAACCCCTACGTACCCGTATGTGACCATTTCCTTTGTTGCGAAGACGCTGCAACCTCAGAGCAGTAAACACGAGACATATACACTTTGCAATATTCCTTTGTCTGGGGAGTAGCAGTTAAAAAAAAGTGAATTATGCAAACGAGCGAATCAGAAACGAGGCTCGCTATAATGGCACCTCGAGCACTCGGACGGCCAGTGAGTGACAACCGCTGTTACTTCCGGTGACATAACGATGCCAAAACTAGTGACCCGCCCCTGAATTTATAGGAAATCGAGTTACTCGGGCGTCAGCCGGAGATCGAACATTCGACGAGAGATTTTTTTTTTGTCTTATCGGAACGCTCCTCAATCGGTGGATATCGTAGCTTCCTCACACTTATGGCCGGCGGGTGTATATCGGTGGATATCGTAGCTTCCTCACACTTATGGCCGGCGGGTGTATATCGGTGGATATCACTCACAGCCCGCGGGTGTATATCGGTGGAAATCACACTTCGCGACGGGGAGGTGGAATCGTGCTTCCTCAGAACTATGGCCGGCCGGGTTGTATATCGGTGGATCATTTTCCTCACACTTATGGCGGCGGGTGATGGTGGATATCGTAGCTTCCTCACACTTATGGCCGGCGGGTGTATATCGGTGGATATCATAGCTTCCTCACACTTATAGCCGGCGGGTGTATATGGGTGGATATCACTCAGAGGTTCGAAATAGCGACGGAGGCCAAAAGGTCAGAACCGGCCGATTTTTTTTTTTGGCGATGGTTTTCAGCCGCCAGGTTGGTGTGTCGTCCTCACCGTCTGTCGGAGGAGGAGGAGGGGAGGAGGCGGAGGGCAGCATCCCCCCCGTAAATACCACCGGTCCTTTCCTCTTTGACGATAATATGACGGCCAGGTGCTTATAGGAAAGGAACCTTTTACCTTACACTTCCTGATAACACTGTTGACGACAGCATCATCTTAATAATATAATAATAATAATAATAATAATAATAATAATAAATAATAATAACGTTTGCAGTGTTAATATTAGTAGTAAAGAGAAATATAAAAGAAGAATTATTCGGCTTAGGAGGAGAGAGGAGAGGAAGAGATGAGATCACGGGCGAATTCAGAAAAGGGAACTAGACGAATCTAGTGACACGCACCACAGAAATAAATAGATATACGAAACAAGATCGGTTCCAACGGTGTACTAAAGTTACTTATATATATATATATATAGTATTTTCATTACCTTTGACCGAGCCCCGCCTTGCTGCAAGGAACAGTAGCCGACACACATCTAGATGCGAATGCTAAACGACACGTGACGGGGCTGCAGGCGAGATGGGCACTCAAATCGTCAGGCAGAGAAGCAGTAAGAGAGAGAGAGAGGAGAGATGCCTTTATCGCCCCTCCTGCACGACCCCCACCATCCGGGCGGCGCCACACTTCCCCTACACTATCCTTCTTACCTGTGCGAGATGCGCAGATGGAGGGGGACGACGAACGACGTCGAGTTCCCCAGAGTCCGTCAGCGCCGGGGCTGTTATGTTATCTCCAGCCGGTCGGATCGGACCGGGTTACGCGCAGACACGCTGTAACACCCACACCAACGCACTGAGTCTAAGCTGTGGCGGTGCACGAACCCTTCGCGGGTGGTTGGATAGGGGGAGTGGCAGCCTTTATTGTCATAATCGCAGCGCTTAGGGATCATCTCAGCGAGTGTCTTCTGACATCCACGGCGACCCCTCCCTTCCTACGAGCACCGGTTGGGCGGGGCACGGGCGGTCGGGTGCCCGGCGACTGCCTGCCTCACGGGAATCAGACCGGCTCAGTCGTGTTGATAGAGAGAGGGGGGGGGGTTCGAGTTTTCCCGTGTGATAGCTTCCGACAGCCACGTACACCGGCCGCCAGAAATGTCCCAGTTTTCAAATATAACTAGCGCACCCTGCCGGCCCGTCTGATCGATAGGTGGAGCATCGTTGGTCGGGCAGTGAGGGTTCTGCGACAGAACGTACGGACATCACAGCGGGCCGGGCGATAACCTCCCGTCACGCATATCGGAGCCCAACCAACCTACCGCGACGGCCAGTTCACCTCTATGACACATCTCCCGCTCATATCTATACCGCCTGCACAGCCATCGAGTTCTAGACATCGCGCATCTTCGGCTAGCTGATTAAAGGAGCTGTCACCAACACAAGTTTCATTCACAGCATCTGGTCCAGACAATCGCAAAGCTAAATTTATCATTTGTTACCTGTTTAGATTTACATTCGCGGTCGGGGGGGTGGGGATATCTACTCCACCTCTCTATATAGCGTGAGTGTTATGAGATAAACATCTAGTAAATAAAAAGGATTTACCTCTTCTTATTCATAGCAGTCTGAAATCCTAACACACTGATTTAGGCTTTTCTGTTTCTTTTGAAATATTCAACTTTCAATCAAAATCAGAGATGAAGAAGAGAGAGAAGAGAGAAAGAGAGAGAGAGAGAGAGAGAGCGAGAGAGAGAGAGATAGGAGAGAGAGAGAGAGAGAGAGAAGAGAAGAGAGAGAGAGAGAGAGAGGAGACGAGAGAGAGAGAGAGAGAGAGAGAGAGATGAGAGAGGAGAGAAACAAGAGAAGAGAGAGAGAGAGAGAGAGAGAGAACCAAGAGAGAGAACGAGAGAAGAGAGAGAGAGAAGAGAGAGAGAGAACAAAGATGAAGAGAGAGAGAGAACAGAGAAGATGAAGAGATGAGAGAGAACAGAGATGAAGACAGAGAGAGGAGAGAGAGAAAGAGAGAGACAGGAGAGATGAAAGAGAGAGAGAAGATGAAGAGAGAGAGAGAGAACAGAGAAAGATGAGAGAGAGGAACAAAGATGAAGAGAGAGAGAGAGAGAGGAGAGAGAGAGAGAGAGAGAGGAGAACAGAGAAAGATAAAAAAGATGAGAGAGAAGAGAGGAGAGAGAGAGAGAGAGAAGAGAGAGAGAGAGATGAGAGGCGGAGAGGAGAGAGACAGAAGAGAGAGAGAGAGAGAGAGAGGAGAGAGAGAGAGAGAGAGAGAGAGAGAGAGGTTTCAGAACCCAAAGATTGCTTTTGCATAAATACTATTACCACCTGTAGCTACCGCTCCTGTCTTTAGAGTCGCATGAGTTCAATTCCTGGGACTCTAAAACCATCCCCCCCAAAAAAAGTTGGCAATTTTTTCATCTTCGTAGCCCGACTCGAAGGAAGTATAATTTCCATTTTTCTACCACCTAATATATATATAACCCAACTAAATAAAATGCCATTATTTGTCGAACATATTATCAGCATCAGCATAGATTCGTATTGTCAATTTTTTTTGTTAGAAGTTCTCCTTCAGACATTAATACATCCCAGGTTTTTTTGTGTGTGTCAGCAAGTACACCTGAACAGTATCAATTTCCGCACCAGAATTGTTCCAGTTTTAAGCTCTCACTCGTCTAACCCATATGTATTTATAGCTTCATCAATAATTAAATCTGCTATGTCAGTTATATTTCATTTATTATACAACAAAAATCTATCAAAAAAATCCCAGGAGACTCAGCGATTATTTGCAAATTGCTTGTTTCCGTAATGGCTTTTACTTGGTTTTCTGAAGTTCCCTGATTTTCATTCGTTTAAAAGTTTTCCTTTATTTCTGTAAGTTTTTTTAGTGTCCGATCCAGCAATTAAAGCGCCCATGTCCTGAACAAGACACTCAATTTGCGAATTACTGAAATCTCTAATGATTGAACTACTAAAATGTCCCAAGTTCTAATGTTCTAATCATTGCAATTTCAAAATTTTTGAATTAATAAAACTATCATTTATTGGTTTGAGTTTAATTTTAAAACAGTTGTGTAAGTTTTTAAAAAAACACACAAACTTTAATGGTAATTTGAGCACCGGCTCCGATAACTTGTTGTTGTTGTTGTTTTTTTTGATCATTAGAACCATCTAGCCATTTTGTTAAAACTGGTCTTTAGAAGGTTAATCGATCTTCTTCCTATTACACATTTTCTTTCAATCTCTCTCTTATTTTGTTAAAGCTTTTAATTACAAAAAATAAAAATAAAAAAATCCAAAATTCCTTTAAGCTTGTCTGAAACTCAATCAGAGTGGTAAAACTCAATTTTGGAGATCTATACACTATTTCTATCTGTAATCCAAATGTGAATGATTCTGATAAATAAACTGCATTTTCGATTTTTAGACTATTTTACATCCAGGTGAAGCATCTGGAGAAGAAAATGAATGGTAATACTTATGACCGTTAATGCAAGAATTTTTTACTAAACCACAGTGTACAAGAATACAATTAATTCATAAAATATTAACTGGATTATCAGTCTTATTATAACAAGAAGATAATATCTTATTGTTAAATCCTACCATTCCTTACAGTAAAACCAACTTCATATTTAGAACTAATACCAATGACAGAGTACCACTACTAGTTCTAATGGTAACGTAATACCGTTTATTGTTTGAATCTCACGGATTATTACTGCTCATCTGTTTTTTTGGAGTTCACTGCTAAATTTCGAGAGTTAACACAAACCTTTATCCAATGTTAGCGTGGATTAAGATGTTCTATCATCATCAACATACATTTAAAAACAGTATTTGCATTACTCACATTTGAAAAAAAAGACTAATATGTTTCAAGATTAATCAGAAACAATGTTATATTGGTTTCGTAGAATCTAAATCCAGCGTTGGATGAAAATCTGTATCTTTAGGATGTCTTAACTGTCCCGTGTCGTTGCTATGTTATACAATTTCTATCCGTCAAAAAGTTAGTTTTATCTGTTAATTAAATGTAGTTTTAAAAAAAAATCTAGCCAATAGCATTTATTCTGTTAAAAACATTATTATTTCCAGCTTGTGTAAATCTTAAAAACCTGACTTTTTACCAAAATATGTTTGTCGCATTCAGTAATCTAAGTTGTCTTAATCTACATTAATCTTTCTGGATATTAATAATCCCCTCCCTCTTCCTAGCTGAGGAGCAAATATATCTGACTCGTTTATGACTTTTACTTGAAAGTAATTCTTTCTGTGAAACTGTGATAAATAGCCGGATTGCATATCAGAATTGTGACATAATTTCTAATACATTCTACACAGCAAAAAAAAAAGAAGAAAAAAGTTTTTATCTGATTTTGTTTCAGCTAAATCCCCCCACCACACCCTTAAAACGGAATTAGTATTAACTGAAAGCGGGTCTCCATCATGTTGGAGTTGTCTCCCCTGATAGCGGGTCTCCATCGCCTTTACAAAACTCTTCATTAGGCCCAGCTATTCTATAGGCAGGTCTCCATCGCCTTTACAAAACTCTTCATTAGGCCCAGCTATTCTATAGGCAGTGGTGGAAGAAGAAATGTTCTTTGCAGACTACCAGTGGCACATGTTGCACACTGAATTTTCCTGGAGTATGTATGGTCTGTTCTTGATGGTCATTCTTCGATCTTATAGTGATTTGCACCATCTCGGCTATTCCACAAGCACAAGAAGCACGTGTGGCCTGCCGTGTGTACACAGCACTAAAAGGAACACAAGAAGCACGTGTAGCCTGCCGTGTGTACACAGCACTAAAAGGAACACAAGAAGCACGTGTAGCCTGCCGTGTGTACACAGCACTAAAAGGAACACAAGAAGCACGTGTAGCCTGCCGTGTGTACACAGCTCTAAAAGGAACACAAGAAGCACGTGTAGCCTGCCGTGTGTACACAGCACTAAAGGAACACAAGAAGCACGTGTGGCCTGCCGTGTGTACACAGCATTAAAAGGAACACAAGAAGCACGTGTAGCCTGCCGTATGTACACAACACTAAAAGGAACACAAGAAGCACGTGTAGCCTGCCGTGTGTACACAGCACTAAAAGGAACACAAGAAGCACGTGTAGCCTGCCGTGTGTACACAGCACTAAAAGGAACACAAGAAGCACGTGTAGCCTGCCGTGTGTACACAGCTCTAAAAGGAACACAAGAAGCACGTGTAGCCTGCCGTGTGTACACAGCACTAAAAGGAACACAAGAAGCACGTGTGGCCTGCCGTGTGTACACAGCACTAAAAGGAACATTCAAATATACAACATTAGATTTCCATTTATTTCTGTAACTGAAAATCCTTATGTACTGGGTTAATTCTGATTTCAGATTTGAAAACAGCTTACTCGAATTAGTCTAAGACACATACCTTTACCTCAGGGGGCAAAATGGTTCTTGCCCGGTGTTATCGACTTAAACGATTGCTGTTGTTTTGGCATAAAAAAAGGATCTTGCTAACTCATTTTTTTTAATTTAAGCGAAACTTATTACAAAATCGCTGGGTGGGATAATAAAAGTCATCGAACCACGAAAGATGTCGCTTTTTTTTTTATATCGTTCGGATGTTTAGTCTTATAAATACAAGGCCACAGTCTGTCACCCACAACTTTTCTCTCTCTCTCTTTTTTTTAATATATAATTTAATATATAAATTATCAAAACTCACACCTTTATCTAGTCATCCATCCCGAATACGTTGGAGGCAGTTTTTTTTTTTTTTGTTGTTGTTGTTTTTTTAGACAATAGAAAGAGGATAATAACATCATTTGAGATTCTACACCCGTTTCTTGTTTCCTTCGAAAACATTTTGAGTCTCTAAATTCCTACTCTTCAATGTATCTTCGTCTGCAGAATTAGCCATTACCTGTTGTTTGTTAACCTTATTAGCAAAACTCGCTTTTGATCTTTTCATAATCAGGTGGCACGAACCATTTCGCCCCGTTAATACAACGTAGAATAATCTAAAAACCACGGATCTGGCATCATTCGCAGAATTCGTTTTGTCCGCTTTCATGGGCTTCAGCGGCTTATCCACCTCCAGTTAGTTTAATCTCTCTTTTGGTTTCCGGTTTACTGCACCCCCACCCCCCAGTCTCTTCTTTCTGTAAACTCAAAGACATCGGGCGACTCGCTCTCGCTATCTACGGGATCATCGATATCTCAAAAAAAAATGGAATCTGAAGAATACGGAGGAAATGTATACCCTCTTGAGATTCTGAATTTAGATTTATTTAAATATAGAAATTTAAAAACAAACAAACAAACAAACAAAACAATACAGAACTGATACAAGAAGTGGAGGAGAGCAGGGTGATTAGTGAGAACGACAGGCTAATGCATCGGAATCATGGTCTTCATGATCAAAAGATAATCCACTGGTTGGAGGAAGGAGGATTATTTTAGAGTTTATATATGTATTAAGTGTAATGGACGTATTTCTAAATTATGCATGTGCTCTTTTAATAATAAAACTGGAAAATCTTTACTAGGAGCAGTTAAATATTTAAAAAAGAAAAGAGTAGCAGAAAACCAAATAAATTATAGGATGATATGGGAATGAATTCTTTAAAACTTTAAAAAAGTTTTTTTTTTCTTTTGGAAAGAATAAAATATATATCATACGGGGATTTAGTAAAACTTTAGAAAATAACGTGGACAGTAAGATCTTATTGGTTAAATAATATGAACAGTCTAAGATATGCATTTCACAAGCTCTTACAACTGCTCGTTATCTTAAACTCTCCGCAGCAGTTCTACCATAAACACAGCTATACATTCACTAGCAACAACATAAAAAATATATTTTTTTTTCCAAAACCACCTGCAGACTTTAGTTGTCCCGTCTGTATTTCGCAGACCGATTAATAGTAAAAAAATCTGTATTTTTTTTTTTTTTTCGCCACCTTCACGTCGAGAGCGGTTCTGTCTTTGTATGATATTTCTAGGAAGAGTCGACAAACAGCTGAACTATAAAGATTACTTGCGTCTAATTCATTATAAACATCTTTTGTTAATTCACCAGCAGCCGCATTATATTCACTATAATTGGCAATAAAAGGTATGGAGAGACACCTTTTATTCTGGAATTCTCATCATTTGCGTTCATAGATCGTTTTGGTTTAGATTCTGTCGCCATTCCCCCCACCCCACAAATCTAAAAGAGGATCTAAAAGTCTAACACCGGGTCATTTGGTTATTATCATCCTATATCACCTGTTATACCAAGATCTATAAATTAAAACGAAACATTCGTTTCAGGTGTCTGTGGTGTAACAGAGATGGAGACGTCTCAGAGAGAGAGAGAGATAGTGAGAGAGAGAGAGAAGGGAGCGCATCGTGATCAGATTAACTAAATATAACAGGTGCGTGATTTAGGTATCTATAGTTTAAATTACTATCATTACACCTGGCGACCCCTAAATTTACCAGTTAATTGACAATGATCTCTTATCATTTCCGACAATAACAGGTTCTTCACAGGCACTCCATGTTTAAAACTGGGAATTTCCGTAAGACGTAAGGTCTTGTGCAAGTCGTAACATGTTTTTTGCCTCCTCGTATAAGCCGCAACGCCTCTCTCTCCTAAGTATTACTGTTTCGCTGTACAAGTTGATGCCTCCGTTTTCCATTGGATAAGCGTTGATGGCTTCCTGTCAACTCGCATCAACTAAACTCCGATTAATTAAATTCCACTACTTAATCTGGGAACTAGTGCAAGTCGGCAACGTCTCGCTGTCACCTTATATTAACCAGACACGAGCCCCGTACCAGCTGGAATGTCTTCGCGACTCTCCTCGTACGAAGTAGATTCTGCCATCCAAACCTGCATGCAAATCCAATCTTCCCGCTCCACGACAATGCAAAGATGGTTGGTCTCCATCTTTCAGCTAGATTATTGGAAAATAACTCGGTAATCGAAAAACGATATCGTACTCGCTAATCCAGATTAATCGCTTTTATATTTTAATGTGGGCTAGCCGGGTTTTTCCTACAAGGGGTCTTTCAGATTCTGCTATATACAACAGCTAAACTCGGTAATTAGTGCGTTCTCCCTAGTCGGGGTAAAAGGCGACGGCTACAAGAGGCCCGTAACGGCAGGGGAGATCAGAAATTGTTTACACCGTTCTTTTATTGGAGAACACTTTAAGAAAGTCGTCTTTATCCACGTCACGGCTTAATAAATCGGAAAGCCAGGTGCCCTGACGCCGCATAATTATGAACCCCGAGGAATTGTTTCTCAAGTAGGACGGGGGACTGCCTACCGACAGAACAATAGCTGGTTATTCATGCATGGAATTTCATTATTGCTAAAGCGACAGTCCCTTTCAACGAGTTAAAAACGACAAAAAAAATACAAAACACGATTTTAGTCGGCTTTAATGGAAGCGAAGATCGGCAGGAACTACTGCCAAATACGTCCATGAACGTTTTCTCAAATCTGTTAGAAAACACACACACAAAACCAACCAGAAGTCCTGATGATCGGACTTTTAAGTAAACCGGTATAGCATCGGATGTCGACTCCCACCCCAACAATTCCCTAATGGTCCTTGGGCTAATTTCCCATTTAACGTAGCGCTGTGGCGAACTGTCAAAGGGGCTGGAGACATGACTTTGCCCAAAGGAACTTCTGAAACTCTTAGTAACGGTGGAGCCGTACACCGCTCTACCCACCCACGTGTTTTTAATCACGAGTTCGTGGACTAAATACACAGCCAATCCAACACAAATACTGACTGGTCTGGTCCCAGGACTGACGTGGGGCACGAAGGGCTAAAGGAACATCGAAGTCCACCATTGCCTTTCTCTCTCTTTTCTTTTTGATTCGGTTTCCTTGCTAAAATTTATAAATCCGTGAATTACCAAACCCGCACAAAAAATATTTAATTAAATATCAGGAAACCGATACTTTGGTGACTTCTTGTGCTTTAAAACACTTCTGAAGTGAAAGTAGGAAAAGTACCGACTCCACAAGCTATAGGGACGTCAATGGTCGCTATGTCGCACAACTATGACGCAACCAAACCTCTGTTCCCTATTACGATGTGTAAAGAAGTTCGTGGTCTTCTCTTAAAAAGTATTAAAGGTCTGAATTTACAAAATAATGTGTCGTAATTAACAACGAAGGTCCGTTGACTTATTACCAGAAGAAAAAAATGGCCTAACAAGAAAAACTTAAGTCTGCTCTTTAAATTAATTATTTACCGAGAAGAGAGAGAGAGAGAGAGAGAGAGAGAGAGAGAGAGACGTCAGTGACAGAGAGACGAGAGAGAGAGATAACGTCAGTACAGAGATGATGTCATTAGAGAGAGATTGACGTCAGTACAGAGAGCGAGAGAGATGGAGAGAGCGAGGAGAGAGAGAGATCTTAATTCTATACATGAATTGTTTTGGTTCGTGAGGGAAGAAGTCATGATGGTGACTTATACAGTGCACAAACACCCCCACCCGCGGTAACTGAATTATGGTTGAACGGTTGTCTGAACAATAATCAGAATAAATATATAAACTATTTTCGTTTTAATACAGTATATAATGAATATGAAATACCAAGACAATACTTTAGAATGGCAAAACTTTTAAACTTAAATTTTCATCAGTATATGGGTAACATGGCTTCTTTTCAACCAATTTTGTGTGTGAAACAATTCGATGTGGAAACACTACTTCTCTGTTGATTGGATCTCGATTTGTGCGCTCCGACCTCAAAGCCATTGAACTAGTCATAATATTAAAATTAAAGTATCTCCCTCTAGCGTCCAAACATACCAAAGGGAGGGAAGAACGTCGTCTAAGAAGACCAGGAACACTATGGCAGCCATTCTGAACGTTCGTCTATCAGCATTTTTAAGTTAACGTACAATAAATAGTAAATCTTCAGAAGTTACTGGTTCCCGCATATCAATTAGTATACACTTAATGAAGCTTGCAATATCGGTATGCGCCCCCCCCTCTTTTTTGTTAAGGAGAAAGATATCCTCGGAAAAGCTTGAAAGATTTACTAGGAAGATTAGCATAAACCTTTGTCATGAAGAAAGACCATAGGGAGTTTGGGTCACCTCGTGAAAAATGTATTTCTTTAAAGGGACTGGATGTTGTGAAGGATAGGCTTCTTTGATTCTATGGCAAGCCACATCGCATATCGCTAGAGAAAAGAAATTGGTTACCTTGTTACTAATCGTCTAGGATCGTCCCAGAATGCCTTGCGAAATCTCCAATTTCTCAAATCTAGACAACGCATGCGCTTTAAACCATAACTCCCTGTCTATTTCCCTTTCTTTATGTTTAGTATGCAAGCACCCAGTGTTAACGAAAGATCGATCTGGGAACCTTAAATAAATTGTAATGTCTTGCTGTTGAATGCCCTTATTCAAAACTGGGGAAAGGTTGTCATACGGCGCGATATCTTTTCGTCTCTCTATCTCTATTAGGTGAACGTCATTTTTGAAACACTGGGCCCCTCTCTCCGTATTAATCGCACTCCTTTGTATTAAATAACTAGTATGTAGCAGTCATCTACTGTAATAAACCTGATGGCCGGTTGGTACATCGCTCTAACGCTAACCTACAGTAATTGACTAGATTTAAAACCAGTCGCAAATACGTTATTATTATATTTTGGCATTTCTGTACGAAACGGATTTTTATTAATTTTATTAATTAATTCGTGTGCGTTAGGACCCGCTATTTTTTTATTTCTTAACTAGAGCGTAAACTCGCCGAACAATCCTGCCCAGGGATTAGACGAGACGTCTAATATCATACCTGTAAAGGTAAAACTAATACATTGCAAAGGGTCTGTGCTTCTCTTGATGAACGGATTATATCCGCCAGAAGATAAGTGATTGTGTCCAAATCGCTTTAGAATTCGATCGACAATGGACAGGTCCTTTCTATACAGTTCTTGCTGAGACACGAGGGTTTCACTCCAATGTTTTCTAAACATTACAACAACAACAACAACAAAAAGTGCTTATACAGGAGGGTTAAAGTAATAGACTGAATATCGACACCGAACGAGCAGAACAGCGGCTACAGAGACGTGTTTCGGATTTGTTTGCTGTTAAACCAGTCGTTGATATTTATCAACCGATCGGGGGGAAATAGAATAAAATTTACAAGATATCTGAAATATTGATAACTAGTCGATGACCGGCTCGAGCTCTATTCACAACTAGATCGATACCGGCTCGAGCTCTATTCCACAACTGTCGATGACCGCTCGAGCTCTATTCACAACTAGACGATGACCGGCTCGAGCTCTATCACATCACAACTAGTCGATGACCGGCTCGAGCTCTATTCACAACTAGTCGATGACCGACTCGAGCTCTATTCACACTAATCGATGACCGGCTCGAGCTCTATTCACAACTAGTCGAGACCGGCTCGAGCTCTATTCACAACTAGTCGATGACGGCTCGAGCTCTATTCACACTAGTCGAGACCGCTCGAGCTCTATTCCACAACTAGTCGATGACCGGCTCGAGCTCTATTCACAACTAGTCGATGACCGGCTCGAGCTCTATTCACAACTAGTCGATGACCGGCTCGAGCTCTATTCACAACTAGTCGATGACGGCTGAGCTCTATTACAACTATCGATGACCGCTCGGCTCTATTCACAACTAGTCGATGACCGGCTCGAGCTCTATTCACAACTAGTCGATGACCGGCTCGAGCGTCTATTCACAACTAGTCGATGACCGGCTCGAGCCTCTATTCACAACTAGTCGATGACCGGCTCGAGCTCTATTCACAACTAGTCGATGACCGGCTCGACTTCTATTCACAACTAGTCGATGACCGGCTCGAGCTCTATTCACAACTAGTCGATGACCGGCTCGAGCTCTATTCACAACTAGTCGATGACCGGCTCGAGCTCTATTCACAACTAGTCGATGACCGGCTCGAGCTCTATTCACAACTAGTCGATGACCGGCTCGAGCTCTATTCACAACTAGTCGATGACCGGCTCGAGCTCTATTCACAACTAGTCGATGACCGGCTCGAGCTCTATTCACAACTAGTCGATGACCGGCTCGAGCTCTATTCACAACTAGTCGATGACCGGCTCGAGCTCTATTCACAACTAGTCGATGACCGGCTCGAGCTCTATTCACAACTAGTCGATGACCGGCTCGAGCTCTATTCACACTAGACATGACCGGCTCGAGCTCTATTCACAACTAGACGATGACCGGCTCGAGCTCTATTCACAACTAGTCGATGACCGGCTCGAGCTCTATTCACAACTAGACGATGACCGGCTCGAGCTCTATTCACAACTAGACGATGACCGGCTCGAGCTCTATAGACGATGATCGGTTCTAAATTTATTCATAACTAAAACGAGTATCGGCTCGGACTTTATGAGGTGCAAAACCGTACTACTTCAGCACGTCTCATCTAATACAGATTGCAGCACGACTACGGGTACCAGTTCTCCGACCAGACTGTACTCAATCGGCTACACTCCATTAATCTACACGATAGACGTCGGGATTCCATACTCTCGTAACACCAGCACAGTGGAGGATAAGATTAGAAAGGGCTAGAATTAATCTGTCGTGGACTTCGGCAAAATGAAGCGAGGTTGCCTTTCCTCTGATGAGAGTGAATTCAACCTTCACTTTGCTAACAGTTCTTCGCGTGTCTGGCAGGAACCAGACTCGCGTGAAGAAGCCGACACGGCGCCGGTGCCCGCTAGTCTGAGACGCCCCCGTCACAGAGACCGCAAACGTCGGGTGGGTTTCCCGCTAACGACACCGTAACAGCTCAGAGCCACCGGGACCGGGGTCGCCAGACCAGTTGTTTCCACCGTTTACACGGGAGCCACGGTAACAGATTCACTTTCACGGACGAACAATGAACAAGATTCCTCCTCGTGGGCCGGAGGGGAAACCCCGTCATCTCCGAGTCGTCACTCGTGCCCCACTCAGCAGATTATGACCACCCGATTGACCCTGTCGCAGATCGGTCCTGCACAGACCGAGACTTTCTGTGATTTCTTTTAAATGTGTTTATTATTTCCGTATATCTGCACACACGGGCAGATTCACACGTAGACACGACAGAGGACTTTCATCCACAGAATTACGAGTGTGACCTAAATGGCTCATCAGGCAAACAAACAACAACAACAACAACGACAACGACAGGTGCGCGAAAACGTACAAACCACCCTGTTCCCCCCCCGTTTTTTTTTTTTTTTTGTCATTTCTGTAGAAGTCACAAATTCTCTTCCCCAACCCCGACAAACAAAAGCAATACCACGTTTATATCTCATCTCGGGCAACAAACGGCAGATCGCAATATATTTGGGAAACGATTTTTTGAAGATGCGCGATAGGGATTTTTTCTTCTTTTTAAAGTCAGTGAGGATTCAAATTCGAAACAGGGCTCGGCGACTGACAAAGAAGTGGAGAGACGTCGGGAGCGAAGGCGGGAAAGCTTCGGGATTCCAGTCTACCGGTGTCGCAGAAGTCAGCAGAGAACAGGAGACAGAATTTTAGTTGTTGTCGACCGTCCCGTTAGAAGACAGTGATGAGAGCTGAATTTTCCCTACAATTAAGCGTAGAGAGAGAGATAGAGAGATATATGACGTCAGGACAGGGAGATAGAGAGATGATGTCAGAACAAAGAGAGAGAGAGAGAGATGACGTCAGGACAAAGAGAGAGAGATGATGTGTCGTACAGGGTGAGAGACAGAGAGATGATGTCAGGACAGGGAGAGATGACGTCAGGACAGGGAGAGAGAGAGATGAAGTCAGAGACAGAGAGATGACGTCAGGACAGAGAGATGATGTCAGGACAAGAGAGTGATATATGACGTCAGAACAGAGAGAGATGACGTCAGGACAGGGAGAGAGAGATGACGTCAGAATAGAGAGAGATGACGTCAGGACAGGGAGAGAGAGATGACGTCAGAACAGAGAGAGATGACGTCAGGACAGGGAGAGAGAGATGACGTCAGAACAAAGAGAGAGAGATATGACGTCAGGACAGAGAGATGACATCAGAACAGAGAGAGAGATATGACGTCAGGACAGGGGAGAGACAGAGAGGGAGAGAGATGACGTCAGGACAGAGAGAGAGGTGAAATCAGGACAGAGAGATAATGGCAGAACAAAGAGAGAGATGAAGTCAGGACAGAGAGATGACGTCAGGACAGGGAGAGAGAGAGAGGTGAAATCAGGACAGAGAGATGACGTCAGAACAGGGAGAGAGAGAGATGAAGTCAGGACAGAGAGATGACGTCAGAACAGGGAGAGAGGGAGGTGGAATCAGGACAGAGAGATGACGTCAGAACAGGAGATGACGTCAGGACAGGGAGAGAGAGAGATGAAGTCAGGACAGAGAGATGACGTCAGGACAGGGAGAGAGAGAGAGGTGAAATCAGGACAGAGAGATGATGTCAGAACAAAGAGAGAGATATATGACGTCAGGACAGGGAGAGAGATGACATCAGAACAGAGAGAGAGATGACATCAGAACAGAGAGAGAGATATGACGTCAGGACAGGGAGAGAGAGATATGATGTCAGAACAGAGATAGAGATAGAGATGACGTCAGGACAGGGAGAGAGAGAGAGGTGAAGTCAGGACAGAGAGATGATGTCAGAACAGGGAGAGAGGGAGGTGAAATCAGGACAGAGAGATGACGTCAGAACAGAGAGAGATGACGTCAGGACAGGGAGAGAGAGAGATGAAGTCAGGACAGAGAGATGACGTCAGGACAGGGAGAGAGAGAGAGGTAAATCAGGACAGAGAGATGATGTCAGAACAAAGAGAGAGAGATATATGACGTCAGACAGGAGAGAGATGACATCAGAACAGAAAGAGAGATGACATCAGAACAGAGAGAGAGATGACGTCAGGACAGGGAGGAGAGATATGGATGTCAGAACAGAGATAAAGAGATAGAGATGACGTCAGGACAGGGAGAGAGATATGATGTCAGACAGGGTGAGAGAGAGATATGATGTCATGACAGGGGAGTGATAGAGAGATGATGTCAGGACGGGAGAGAGAAGATATATGACGTCAGGACAGGGAGAGAGAGAGATATATGACGTCAGGACAGGGAGAGAGAGATATATGACGTCAGGACAGGGAGAGAGATGACATCAGAACAGAGAGAGAGATATGACGTCAGGACAGGGAGAGAGAGATATATATATGACGTCAGGACAGGGAGAGATATATATATATGACGTCAGGACAGGGAGAGAGAGATATATGACGTCAGGACAGGGAGAGAGAGATATATGACGTCAGGACAGGGAGAGAGAGAGAGAGATGACGTCAGGACAGGGTGAAAGAGAGAGAGAGAGAGAGATATGATGTCAGGACAGGGGGAGAGATAGAGAGAGAGATGACGTAAGGACAGGGAGAGAGACAGAGAGAGCACAATATTCTGCAACGGCACGTAATTCATTAGAGGCGTCTACTGATAGCGGGATCCGTTTATAATGCAACGATATATCGATCAAGACTGGGTGCAGTATCAAACTCGTCGATCTCCAGATGTGAGCCCCACCGATCGTCCACGTGGTGAAAATCTCCACACCCCTCCCACACCCAATACCAGCCCGCCATGGAAAGACTCGCATGATGGAAAGGACGTTACTTACAAGGCAATATTTCTAAAAGGGCTCCACTTTGGTATCCATGGTGTTTTACGCTAATTAGATTTAGCAAATGTTATTGTTGCCTTTGGAACCCCAACCTCCAAGGCTTTCGTCACGTTAAATGACGTATAAGCCGCTAGCAGACATCCGTTTGTTCTTACGTCGCCCAGCCAGCCCTCGCCGTCGGTGGAGCCTCGTTTTCTCTCGCTTCCCGACAGGCGAGTTCACGGGGAGGTGCTGGCAAACAATCCGACCATGTCAGAAACTATTCCCCCGAGGCGCCTTACTCGTGCCTCAACGGCCGGACTTCCATTCCGACGAATTATGGGAAGATCTGGTTTGGGGGCCAACCCCCCCCCCGAGCAGAACGAGTAAAGCCGAAGACGAGATCTTTTCCCACCGCCGTCGTTAAAGTGCAGCCTCGAGTTCTGCCTGCTCGTGTGGAGCTCTGACAGAATTCTGGACTCGCCAACCGCCTATACAGCAGACTTCGGGCGCCATCTCCGCCCCCACCGAAACAGCCGGATGCACACATGGTTAAGGTTGTGTGGCGGGGGGTGGGGTCTGTTGGCTGGGAATCAATCCCTGTCATCTCGCGGCAGTAACTGTTTCCAATTATTTCCGTTTTGTCTGCATCCCGTTAAGAATCAAACAGGGAACAGCAGACGTGGTTTCCCTAACTAGCGGATTAAGAACATCCTTTTCCCTTCTTCTGAAAAGTATCCGCATCTTCTCGGCCCGACGGGAACAACCGCCTGCAAACTCGCCGCGTTTAATTTCTGCCCCCAGTGAATCCCTTTGGTTATTGACGCCAACCGAGCGGAACCGGGTCCGCGAGAAGCTTAGATGGATAGTGGTTGGAAGACGACGACGTCGTCGTGTCCAGGTTGCCCCCGGTTCGACACCGTATCTCCTTAGGCGGGATTTTAGAAGGGAAAGGGTTTCTGTCGGGCATCCTCGCGTCTGGAGAGGTGGGGCGGGGGTATCTCGGTGCTCACGCGATTCGACTTCAGGACAGGTAAGCGTGAAAGGGGAGGCAGCGACAGGCCGACCGAACTGAACGGAGAGTTTCCCACGCAGCTGTAAGGTTAGCAAACGGGGTTTTCATTACCACAGAGAAAGGAGAAAGCGAGAAGAACAAACAGGAACATACCTTTAATGTGTCAATAAATCTCGTACGGCGCCCATCGGTAATTGCTAGCAAATGGCCTGTAAAGCTGGACTTTGTGTCTACTTCCAATGCCTCGGTACAATGGGGCAGCGACCAAGAATCGGACGCGTCACGTTTCAATAGCTTTGTTTGGGGGGAGTGGAGATGGGAAGAGTTAACGTACGTCTTCCGTGACAATATGACGAGGCGGCTAAAACGTTGCGCCCAGTGTTTCTTCTTTTTTTAAAAGCCTACGCCCACCTGTGGTGTGTGTGTGTGTGTGTGTGGGAGGGAGGGAGGGGTCGTTGGATGAAGTCTGCCATCGTTACTACTCTCGCCAATTTAGTTTATGTTTACTTATGGTTGCGAGATTTAATGTTCCGGGGTGGTGCGGGCTATACGGGGACGAGGAGCTGCAGTGCTAGATACTTAATGCACCGTCTCAAGAACGCGTGGCGCTCACGCCGATGACACTACAACTTCCGGTTTAGCGAGACCACCCCCCCCAACCAGATACAAGTCGAAGTAGAGGCGAGACTGGACTGTAATCTCTAAACTAGTTCCTCTCTACGTAAGCGCCAAACGGTCCGTCTTTTACCCCCTGCGCAACTGGCGACTTTGGCCGGAGTTGAGGTGGGGGGGAGAAGCGCGGGTAGCGGCAGAAAGCCCCAGGCTTCGACGACGTGGAAAGGAAGTAGCCGGCAGCGCTGCTTGGTTAGGAGCTTCGCCTCACTGCACTTCTTTGTGAGCGTTGTCAGCTCCTCCCTCCGAGCAAGGGTCCTGTTCAAACGTGTTATTAGGGAGTCTTGCAGAGGTCTATTTTATTTTTTTTAAAAAAAAAAACCACAGCGCACACCGACTCCCTAGCGCTGATATCGGCGCTAAGACCGGCGGGGCGCTCTTCCGTCCAGGCGCCCGGGCACCAACTCCCCAGCGCGATTGTTCGCGACACGGGCATACGGTGAAGCGACTTGAGGTCCGTGGCTTTGAGCAACGATCGGGAACGAACCCGTAATACGCCCGAAAGCTACTTATTTATTCCTTACTTCAAAATAAATAAAATAACTGGAGTTACAGCCCTTCCACGACAAAGCCATTATCTAAATAAACTGCTCAAACTGCACCGTGAGTGCGGCGTTTTTTTTTGGGAAACGATGCAGCGTCTCCCTAACACCTACTACAGTTGCTTTAATCTGCGAAGAAAAGGAAAAGAGATCCCGTTTATGACTAAACCAGATTTGATGCACAGATGTATAAAAGATTTAAAGATTTTTCCGGCAGAAAT